>JAMKQA010023020.1:0-15877 GCA_024699735.1 Posidonia australis
GTTCGGTTCGATTTGAAAATTGTTCAAACCGAACTATATGGTTTGGTTTGTGGTTTTGTCTCAAACCGAACCAAACCGAACCGTGCCCACCCCTATGTGTGCCATTTAGTACAGTTTTTGGTTGGATACATATTGTCCCATAAGATTTTCTGCGGGTTTTTGTTTTGTCAAGATCAGACCATCCCTACTAGTTTCAATTTTTTTTCTTTTCTCCAGTTATAGCTTTCGTACGTGATACTTAGATCAGAGGTCACTCTGCTACCTCCACAAAGTTAGATGGGAAAAACTACTTACTGTAGTCTCAAGCCTTTGAGACGTTTCTAGAAGCACATCAGAAGATCCAACTTATTACATATCCTCCATTTGATGTGAAAGCCGTCACTTACAAGGACTGATTGGCCAATGATTGTGCAATGATCTCTTGGTTGCTTAACAGTATAGATGAGTAGGTCTCCCACAACGTGATGCTTCTCAAGGCCAAGAGTGTCATGGGTCTATCTTATTAAAGATAGACATCAAGTCTTTGATGTTGTTAGAAACTTCTTTACACAAATAATAAATCGGTTTGCTGTTACTCCAAATATTTTTCGTACTGATAATGCTTTAGAATTTATTCAAAATGATATTCAGAGTTATTGTTCCGCTTTAGGTGTTCTCCATCAGACCTCATGTGTGCATACATGTCAATAAGATAGTGTTGCCGAGCGAAAACACAGACATGTCCTGGATGTGGCTCACACCATTATGTTGCTAACGAGTGTGTCAAAATACTTTTGTTCTAATGTTGCTCTTGCTGTTGTATATCTTATTAATAGAAAACTTTCTACTCCACTTGAAGGAAAGGTACCTTTTAGACGACTTTGTCCGAATAAGGAGTTATTTTCTCTACCTCCAAGAGTATTTAACTATGTTGCCTTTGTTCAAGATCTCACTCCAGGCCTTGACAAGTTAGTCCCTAGATCTCTCAAGTGTGTCTTTATTGGTTACTGTAAGACTCAAAAGGGTTATTGATGTTATCATCCTCCTACTCATTGGTATTTTGTGTGTGCTAATGTTATGTTTTTTGAGTTCAAGTCCCACTTTGAGTCCATTGATTCTTTTCCAAGTAGCATTCCTCTCCCGCCACCTATGAGTTCCTACCACTGGAAGTGATGTTACATCTATGGAGCCATATGTGTCTCGTCCATTACAAGTTTATCATCATCGTCCGCCTCAGCTACCTCTTGTTGAGCTAAATCCAACCTCTACATCTGTGGATCTATCACATTCAGACCTTCACCTTCTTATAGCCCTTCAAAAATATACACATTCCACTACTACTTATCCTATCTCTACATTTGTTTGTTATGATCATCTTCACCCTTTTTTCCATCAGTTTACCTTGTCCATCTTTGCAGTAATTATTCCCAAGAACTACGAATACGCACTCTTTCCACATTAGAAAGCAGCTATGGAAGAAAAAAATACAAGTATTGGTAACCCATGGTACATAGAACCTGGTTGCTTGCCCTCTAGGAACAAGTGTAAAGTTGTAAATGGAAATTTACTTTCAAGTCCAAGCCAAATGGGTCGATGAATCGATACAAAGCTCATCTTTTAGCTCAAAGTTTCACGCAAATGAATGGAGTTGATTACACTGAAACATTCTCTCCTGTAGCCTTACTTAACTCCATACAGGTACTTCTCTTTATTGCTATCAATCAATTCTAACAATTATGTCAACTTAATGTGAAGAATGCCTTTCTGTATTGTGATGTAGTTGAACAAGTCTATGAAACAATCCCTAGGGTATGTTACTCAGGATGAAGATCATGCATGCCTTCTTAAAAAGGCTTTGTATAGTTTGAAGCAGAATCCACGTACGTGGTTTCAGAAATTTAGTACAATTGTACTGGATCATAGCTTTGTAAAATGTGTTGTTAATCACTTGGTGTTTATCTGAAAGAACTCAAATGGCTATGCGCTTCTTGACAGGTAGCAACACCACAAGCATTAGTGAAACAAAACAGTTTCTTTTGTAGCACTTTATTACAAAAGATGTGGAGAAACCTCGATACTTCTTAGGTATAGAATTTGCTTGTATCAAGGATACAATTACGTTATCTCAAAAGAAGTATACGCTTGACATTTACAAGAGACGGGTCTTCTGAGATGCAAACTAGAAAATACCCTTATTGATCATAGTCCTGGTAATTGGGATAGTTCGTCAAAAGTGTTCAAAGATGTTGGTAGATATAAATGGTTAATCAAGAAGTTAAATCTATTTGACAATTACCCATCCAAATATATCATATGTAGTAGGACTTTTCAGTCAATTTATGTATGAACCTAGAATTATGCATTGGTAGGATGCTCTTCGTGTTTTTACCTACGTTAAGAGCAACCCTAGTCAAGGATTAATCTACAAGAGACATGGCCATTTACATGTTGAAGTATTTTCAGACTCTGGTTATACAGGCAATAAGGGAGATAGAAATTTATGTATGTGGTAACCTAATCACATGGAGGAATAAGAAATAGAATGTGACGTCCAAATCGAGCACTAAGGCAGAGTATAGATACATGACTCAGATAGTATGTAAGATAATATGGCTTAGGTAGACATGTAAATCAGACTAGACTGGACCGACCCAATTAGAAAAACACTTGCCCCGAACGAGCCTAGATTGGGCTGACCTAGCATGGCTTGTCGAAAGAATCGAGTCAAGCCTAGTTTTATAATACCGCAGCCCCACATGGTCCACAGCCCACCATTGGACCAAGCCGGTTCGATCCTTTTTTTAAATTAAAAAAAATATTTATTATTAAATAATTGATGTATACATAGAAAAACTTGAAAAATATGTAAAATATTCAACATTTTACATTTACAATTATTATATTAATATAAATTAAAAATTTTGCAAAAAAAACTATTCATATTCATTAATCATTAGTAAAAACTCTCGTCTTCGTTGAAATTGATGTCTCATCATCCTCTGATATTCAACATTATTATTGTTTTTCTGCAAAATCGAGTTGACCTGACCTAGTCGTTGGGCCTAATCCACTGAGCATGGTGGGCCTGAGCCTCGGGCCCGACATGACCCGCAGCTTGCCTCGAGTTTGGGGTGGCCCATCTTTCTCTCGAATCGAGCCAAAAGTCAGGCCGTTTAGCCTAACCTAGTTTACACATCTAGGTTTAGGTCATTATTGGCAAAGTTCAACTTGCTTGTTGAACTACCAATGCCCATACATTGTGATAATTAGACTGCGATATTCATTGCTAATAATTTAACCTTTCATCAACACACCAAGTACATAGAAATGGATTGTCATTATATATAGGACATACTGTTGATTGGAATCATTGAAATTTCATATACTCAATCTTCAGAGTAATTGGTACTTGATCGATATATTTACAAAAAGATTGAGTGTTGAAGTATTTAAGTCTTTATGTAACAAACTAAGCATAATCAATATATATGATCCAACTTGAAGAGAAGTGTTAGATAGTTACATAAGTATTTAGATATCTGTGTAAGGGTGTCACCCTTACATATATGTAATTCCTCTAGTAACGCAAAATAATAACTCTTTTCTCTCCTAATCAACAATTCCATATATTTAGGTAATTTGTTGAATTTTGTTGGTTATATGCATGTTACATTTATTTTTATTTATTTTTTATTTTGACTATTTTTCATAAAACTCCCTTTTTTCAAAAAAATATTTAGAGATTCAATCTATGTAAAAGCCATTTTTTGTTTTTTAAAACATTGATGATGAAAAGTAGCCATCACAATCGAATGCAAAATGCCAACCATGGTAGCCAGCAAAAAGCAATCAAACTAGAGCATTGACAAGATGGGTCAAGGGTCAAAAAGACATGTAGGAGACGATTTTCTCAGCATGATTTTTGACAATGAAAATGTTTTAATTGGACAGTGAGGACACTAGCAATGAAGCAGAGAATCAGGAAAATGGCAACCAAAAAATGAAAAGTACATTTATGCAGCTAATCAATGAGGTGAAAAAAAAATTGCATCATGGTTGTGTCTCCAATTCTAAAAGGCAAGTTCAAACGAACATCCATGAGATACCACACGACAGACAAGGAAACCCCAGTCCATTAAGGCTCATTAATAACCACCTAATAAATGATTGTAGCCCTGACAAAACCAAAAGGAACAACAGAAAATAAACTCAACAAAGTTGCCAAAGTTAGAAACACAATTCATACGACAAAAGGCAGTTGACCAATGACCCAAGCTGGAAAGAGCCTTTGAGATCATTCATATTCTTATTGGAATGTGATAATACCCAAAACAATGCAAGAAAAGTCTATCTCACTTACCAAGACTCTATTGATAGAACAGCGGTTTTTGTTTGTAGAGGCATGAACAAATTTGGTCGCAAAACTCGTAGATGGATTGTTAGCATAAGCAGCAGTAGGTAACATCTGCATTTAAAACGAATTTTTGAATGTTATTAGTTAATCAGTGACCAACTTGAAAATTTTTATCACAGTTGCTGAATGTGAAGCAAGCAAGAAAGGTGGCCAATTGTAAACAAAAATCAAGAAATTTAATTGAAAAACAGTATGCTGCACAATCTATTAAAGATACAGCTAAGGATATAACATGGGAAAAATTGGTAAAAACACCAATTCCAAGAGAACTAAAGACTTATCAACCAAGTCAGTTGCAATAGCAATTTTGTTTGCTTTTCCAGTTTCTAAAATATTTTGTCCTCCCACAATAATTTGAACAGATTTCTCTCCAGAATTTCATAATTTATTTAAAGAGGATCTGTAACTCCGTGCTCTGGGTCCCCTACTTTATGGTTTGTAAAAATCTCTTCAAGAACCTTGACTCAACCAGGGACCTATACTCTTAAAAGTACTCTCTTTTCAAGAAACACTAACTTGGACAGAAAAGCTTCTAAGGAGGGCTCCATTCTTTTTTCCTAAATGTTGAAAAAGATGCAGCAAGAATGCAGTTGCGAGGTCCGTGCTTCACGTTTCTGCATGTCTATGCATTTGTATGATGCCATGACTCACAAATGAGCTCCCAGTTGGCAGACCAAGAATATGTAACTTCTTTGCACCATCAGTAGTTCAGCACCCTTCTCATTCCATGGACATCTCATGCATAAAATGGGTTAACTCTAAGATACCATTGTAAGTAAGCAAAACAGAACCTTGATCTTCAGCCAAGAGCTATTGCGTGTATCTTAATGTCACAAATAATGTCTCAAGCAAATGTATGGAAATATTTGTTTGCAATTTTAGTCCATTAACTTGTTAGAACATTCCGTCTCCCTCCAATCTCAACAAGGATTAACAGCTTTAGCCATGTTTAAGTATCAGTCCATGTCAAGTATTTGTTTTGGTAATTTAGAAGCTGCTAAAAATAGGTAGAGAGGTACAGAATTGTCACATGTGCAAAGGTTATTGGATTAAATTCACCCCTTTCAATTGGGTCTGTTATTGCAGTTCTTCTTGTGTATAGAAGAAATTCTTGTATGATGGCATTATATTATCTTTGCTCATATTAGTCTTCGCAACCATTCTTATGGCAGATATTATTTCAATTCCTCTTCACACAAACCACGACATGCATATCAGACAACCAAAAGATAAATTATTTTCCCTTTCCAAAATGCTGATGGACTACATTGTTTTTTTACACAAAATGCTTGGGAAAAAAAACAACAACATCAACATCAATCTCACACGCATAGCATGTGCAGCAAGGTAGTTTCAATAAAGTACGGAAAATAGGAGGGATATCTAACATCCACTGCTGCAGCTGGAACAGGTTGTAGCACAGTGCGATCTCCTGTATCCCGCTGCCACATCCGTATCTGAAAGATATGCAGAATAACAGAATAAGTCAATTGGCAGTTGACTATATAATCATAGAGAGATTACAATTAAAGGCAGAAAAGGTATAATCTGAGAACTCAATGCTTCAAGCTCTTCATGATAACAAGGTTAATTATTTGACTAGCTAAATAAATAAAATGATAGTCAGTGAAACTAATCTCATGCAATTAATATGTAAGTACAGGCACACATAGCAGACACAGTAATTTCTTCTTAACTAAACACCATGAGTCCGTGATAGAAAAGGGTGCAACCAGGCATAATGGCAAGGTTGCTCCATTGTGTCCTCAAAGTCATTGAAACACCCTTTCTGCTGCATGGGTAAAGCTGTTAACATACAGACTTTCCCCAGTATTCCATATTTGTTGGAGCCTTGTGAACTGAATTTGCCCCTTTTTTATGAGTCCACGATAGCTTTGATGTTATTGTTATGTGGTAGCCATGCATAATACCTATAATTAATGTACAAGCTAGCAGTAGTCGAAATAGATAAGAAGCTAGAGCCTAACTATATGAGTACTTGGAAAGAAGTCAAGAACTAGACATTTTATGATGAATTTTAACTTTTAAAAAACACAAATAAAATTTCACTAATAAAGAATTTCTTAGCAGGATATTAAAAAAAAAGATTACTTGCATATATCGAACAACAGTGCTAGTGTAATCCACTGCTCGCCGTTGGACCAGCTTTCTGTTTCTTCTTCCATGAATATCTCCAGGCCCTGAAGATACATTATGTATCATGAAAATTAAAGATTAAAAAAGGAGAAACTGTGTTGTGGAAACTAGTAGGTAAGTTTTATGGTTTAGGTAAGAGAAAGAATGAAATATCACAATGACTATCTAGTCTCCCTATAATCAACATTAATTAACATTTCAGTGTCTTGTTTTTTTAAAATCAGTGTCTTGTTACAAGTAAATGTGACCAGCTAAACCTACTCGTAAAATAAACTCCTTGTAGTCATAGCCTAGTCATCCACGTATAAAGATGTGGAACTTAAGATGCCAGGAATCAAGAAAACCACAGACACTATCTTGGTCAACATGCAACACATTTCACTTAATTTGAAAACTTTGCTCTTTTTCTGAAATAATTTCCAGAAACAAAATATAAATTGGGTGTTTCCTGCGGTAAAATCTTGAAGAATGCAACCTTAAATTAAGTCACGCTTCGTGCCACTAAATACATCTTGAAGGAAAACACAACTTAGGCATATCCTTCATTGATTCTTGAAAATTACATACTCCAGGTAAAACAAGGTGAGCCTCTTTCCCAATCATCAACCATGTTTGGCATCATTGTAAGAAATAATTAGGCCAATATTTATTCATAAATAAGTGGAACAACCTATCATTCCTCAAAAAAAAAATGCAAACGTAATTACATGTAAAATGCCTCTGAACTTAAGGGTGATATTTGGAGACCACAAACCCTCATAAAAAATCACAGTAGTGCCAATGTAGGGCTGTGTTAGGAACGCAGAAATTTAAATTTAGCTTGTAGAAAAAGACAACTTCTGATAAATAGAATGAGAAATCAATTGATAGGCTCTGAAGTGCAAAAATTACAAATTAAGTGTGAAAAGCGAAGAGGGTAGAGAAACTCATAAAAAAATAATAAATTACAAATAGATAGTTAAATTTCCCACAGTTAAGGTGTTACTGATGGTAAGACATCACAAAGACAACAAGCCAGATCATGCCAAATGATAGAAAGAAGACAGAAGAAGAAAAGATGTTCAACTAGTTCTTACTTCTAATCTCTTTAATCAGGTAGGGCGTAAGTAGCATTGAAGATGATTAGTAGGATATGATTACTGTTTTTTGAGAGCACATCAAATAGTCGAGCTTCTTTTTTTTTTGAGGAATTGTTGAGCATTGTTGTTGTCACTAGAAATACTGATGTAACTTATCAGAATAAATATGAATAGTTTGATTTTGAAGTGGAAAAAGCTAAGGAAATGGACATGATAAATGCTTTGACATCGAACATAAAATAGATTCTCCATCATAATAAGGTTCATATTCAATTTTGATGGTGTTAAAAGAGGTAGAGGAAGACCTAAATTTACATGGTTAGAAATAGTGAAAAATGATACAGGCATACATAATCTAAAAGGATGTAGCACTTGATAGAATTAGATGGAGAGAAAAGATTCATGTTGCCAACACCATATAGACATATAGTGGGATTAACACATGATTGTTGTTGTTGAATAGGATTCATAATTCAATCAAGGTTTTTTAGAAGTTTGCAGGACTATAAATAGAATGTATGTTTAAGTCATATGAAATATCGACTAGCAACGAATTGTTGATATGGTATGCTAGTTGCAATGTTGTAGAAATATGAACATTCAACTTAAAACTAATTAACTATGAGTAGAGAGATCCATCAATATATAGCCATAACTCTAATCCTCACTTCTTCAAATGTAGGACTATTCCAACACTCCTTCTCAATTGTGATCTCTTTTAAGTCCAACAAATATCTCTTTTTGAATGTGTGTAGACTTGAGCTCGTTTAAACCTCTTGCAAGTCTAATACCATGTAGGAATATGGATATCCAACTCAAAACCAATTTACTATGGGTAAAGGGGTTCATGGTCCATCTATATACCAATCCTCACTTTTTCTAATGTAGGACTATTCCAACAAATACTTTATTCAAATTTAGAAGATGATATCACAAGTTTCTAAGATGAAAACTTCTTTGCATCTTGGCTTAAACTCCAAGAGTCAAGGGAACTTCCAAAGTTTGCTCGGAGCTAGGTATCATATTCTGCTGCTTAAAGTCTTTTGGGACTTACTAATATTAGCTCTCCATTCTTCAAAGCTTTCCTAGTTATGAAATGAGAATAATTCTTGAGAAGTTGATTTCCAATTTGCACTCAGCGGTAGTGTATCTGTGTGATTTGAAAAAGATCCACAATCCTATGCAAGATGAAAGAAGCTTTATGCAAGTGTCCAAGAAGTAAATACTTTGTGCACAATCCTATGCACACACTCCATGATTTTATATCACATCTTTCACGCACAATCCCAGATGTTATATCCTTGACGTAGAGCCTCCTGAGCTATTTTTCCATTCAGCCAACGAAAACTAAAGACACTAACTGCAGTTCGCTGCCTTCGCTCAATTACATTATTTTCACAGGAGACACCTTTAATCATGCATTAATTCCAAATACTCATAAAAGTCCAGAACCTCGTTAGACAATTCCCTTAGAATCATCAAACCTTCTCCTTCTATCTCTCAAACCTAACCCTCAAAATTTTCACGTTTGCCTATCGTTCACTCTGAATTCGTCCAATCAACTATAGGTTTTTGCTCAAACACTTCAACCTCATTCATCACCCACTACGAAAACAAACTCACCAAAAAACACAAACAAGAAATAAAAAATAAGAAAAACTGTTCACAGACAACAAAAGGCATCAACCCGAGGATGTCGATGTCACATTCCTATGCTTAACTGACCAATTCGTACCTTCGTAGGAAGGAAGGGGAGGATTAGGGTGAGGGTACTCGTGCGAGACCGTGGTGGAAGGAGCCGAGGGCTGCCGCATCGGCAGAGGAGGGCCTCTGCTGAAATCTCCCACGCTTGGATGCGGTTGTGGCGGCAGCGGCGGCTGCAGCGGCGGCTGCAGTGGCAGAGGCTGTTGCTGCTGCGATCCGTACATTGTCTCCCCTCCCTCGGTCGGCCCCAATTACAAAACCCTAACTACTGCTAAACCCTTTGAGCGGGAAAGAGAAAGATGGCCAGGGAAAGAAAGGGGAAGACAAGAGAGGGAGACAGAGCGAAGCTGATCTCAGTTCTTATACTCCACCTGCGAGAATGTCAATGAAGGGCTGTAGTTCAACAACAATTCGAGTGACGCGCTTATATCTGGAGGATGTGCTTTTCACATATCATTTGGCACCTTCCTTTCTTTCCATAATTGGAGTGATGTGCTTATATTTGCCCATAATTGGAGTAACGTTTTCTCTGGATGCCGTGCTTTTGTGTGGGATGGATGAGGTAATAATGGCTCTTCCACCACGTCGAAGTCTTATGATGGATCTCGCATTTTCCATCAACCGAGATGCAAGAAGATAAGTGATTAACTAATAATTTATATATATATTAATTTTTATATTTATTAATTAATATATATAAATAATACTATTAAAAGTATTTTGTATAAATTTTATAGGAATATAATGATTTAAAAAGAATTTAAAAAAAAGAAAAGAAAAAAGATAAATGTACTGTAAAAGAAAATAATTTTACATGAAAAACAGTAAAACTACGTCGAGAAGTCAAATTCATATTTTTCACATGCACCAATATTAGGAAAACTATCATCTAACGAATTAACCAAGTTAAATCAAATCTTGGCTAATGTGGACGCCTCTCAAGCATCTAGATGCACATACGATGCCTCCCAAGTACTAGATCAATATATTTTTGACACAATATTTGGTAGTTAAGATTCTTAGTTGTAAATATTTTGTATTTAAAATTAAAATTCAAATTTTGTACTCAGATTTGTCTCCAAATAAGGAAGTCTTTGTAAGTTTATAAAAATATACATTGTGTACATATATAAGATCATCTTCTACCTTCTAAACTTAGACTTCTCCTTTGTTCTTATAGAAGAATCTCAAGTATTTTCCCATTCGTAATCTCAAGTTCTGTCAATACATTTTTATTTTTCTTTAATTATGATTCTTATTTTATTTCCTTTAGTTAAGCTTTTATTTTCTATCATCCTCATGAACAACTACTTGTTTAGGCATTCATCATCTAAGCTTGTAGTTAAAGTATGGCATCTAATTTTTGTTTTTATTTTTTTTGAGATTGTTGGAGGAGATTTCTAACATTTTAGAACATATAGTTAGCAAAAAATCTTGTCTAAGCATAATTATTTATTGCATATCATTTCAAAATACTTAAGGACAAAACCTATAACACAAAATAAAGTAAGGATTTCATTATCCTTCCTTAACCCACAAATAGCAAAAGAAAGCATCAAACATTAACTTAAGCTTTAATTAAAATCAAATAAACATTGACCTCTAGGACTTGAGCTCAACAAAACAAGTAAAACCTAAAGAGAATTAGATTTAAAATTCTTATTCCTTATTAGTGTTTAAAACAAGTGGTTCAAGAAGCCTAACCTCTTAAAAGGTAAAGTGATTATTTAATTAGGTCCATGCTTACGCACTTTCCAAGGATCTTTCCTTCACTTTCCATCACTAATCTGGCTAACTCGGTTTTAAATTTTTTGAACCAAGGATCTTCATATTTAACTTAGAAGTTAGGAGCTATCTAAACTTTAAGTCAACCATAAAACTAGAATCTATGTAACTTATGTGAGTAGATTTGATTAGGCATCTTTCTCCTTTTTCTTTAATCTCCTCATTTATTTGGTTCTTATTTTCTCATCTTTTCTATTTTCATTACATTTTGTCATTCTATTTCATTAAAAAAAAGAGAATTTTTTGTTTAAAAAAAGAGTGTCTCAAATACAAGGTCAACCCTTAAAGGCAATTAGTTATTTAATTAGATCAGTTGCTCAAACATGAAGAATCTCCTACTTTCCTACACTCACTGATCTAGTCAATTATGCTAGAGAATTTTAATTTGAGAATCTTAAATGTTAACTTAAAAGTTACAAGCTATCTAGTTATTTTTAGGTCAACTTTATTCTAAGACTTGTTTAAATTGTGTGCTAGATCTGGAATATTTTTCTTATCTATCTTTAAACTAGGATTCTCTTTCTCATCTTCTATAATTTCTCATATTCTAGGACATTCTTTTTCAATTTGAATCAGTCTTGTGATCCCATTTGGGTTAAAGATTTTCTAAGTCGTTTAGTTAGATTTAAGCCCAAACCCTTGAGATAGATGAAATAATCAATCAATAATCCCTTCAGGATAGATACGATCCTGTTAGTACAGCCCAACCTTCATGCATTAGAATGTCTGCACCTGTTGGGAATAATTTTGAGCTTAAGATCCATTACATTAGAATGTTGTCCATATTTAATGGTCAAAGGGATGCCTATCTTTTTGTTAGGGAGTTTAAGGAAGTATATACAATGATCAAGTTACAATAATTGATCTAATGATGCAATTAAATTGAAATTCATATTATTTGTACCTAAGGATGGGGCAAAGAAGTGGTTATTTAATTTCTCCATTGATTCAATAAGCACATGGAATGATTTTGTGAAAGTCTTCTTGAAGAAATATTTTCTACATCATAAGGCCTAATAATTCAAGACAAAAATTAATGGATTTAAGCAAGTAGATTCTAAATCATTTTGGAAATAACTAAAGAAGCTTAAGCATCTTCTAGCTCAACGCCCACATCATGGGATCGAAAAGTAGATACTGTTTCAAATTATTTACGAAAGGCTAAATTATTCTTCTAGGACATAGTTGGAGTCTATGTGTCAAGGGAATTTCATAGAAAAAAGTGAATAAGAAGCTTGAGTATTTTTTGAAGAGATAGTTGAGAAAATAGTTCAGTGAGAAACCACAAATGATAATGTTACACCTTCTAGAGGCAAGCACATAGCAGATGTTGACTCGTGGTCATGAAGACCACCGATCGTTACAGTCAAAGAAGAAAACGGTTGTGGTTTAATGATGTTAATGGTGGTAATGATTCACCGGAGTTATTGGCCGACGTAAATCAGGGAGCCGTTATTGGAGCAAAGGGAGGTGGAGACGTTGAGGTTCCACTATAAATAGATGGGAAAACGAAGAGAAAATCATAAGAGAAAAACATTCCTCGTTTTCTAGTTAATCCACCTCGTCGGAGCCCCCATACGACGATCAACAAGTGGTATCCGCGGTACACCGCCGCTTCCCCATGGACTACAACGCAACCCACACGCGTCGTCGCCTCCACCTACGCGGCTCAGCCCCGTGCACAACCCGACCACCGCTGCCCTCACCTAAACTGCCGCTCTTCCGCGCGGTTCTGCCCCTGAGCGCGGAAGCCCGCGCCGCGCCGCTCACCATCCCTGCAAGCGTTCATAGTCTCCTGCCTCACTGTCGCTCTCCCGCAAATCCCCTGCGCAGCCACCCGCGTCGGCGAGCCCTGGATCCCACACGCATGCCTCCTCTATTTTACCCCTTCTCAGCCCGCATTTTTCAACACGGGTTAGGCATTTTTTTTTTAACATTAGGACAAGAGGGGTGGGTGCATATATAAATATATTACATGCTTAATTAATTTAAAAACAAGGGATTAAGTTAGCATATTTTAATATTTGTTAACTGCATATTCACATCTTGTTTATTATGCAAGTTTGAAGATATAAATCTGAAATTAAAATTTTGCATGCTTTCTGAAATTAATAAGTTAAGTGGTCATTATTCTTTAATAATCTGTTATTAAAATTCATAATCTTTAACAACATAGATCTTATATATTATTGCATGTTTTGATAAGAAATTAAAGATATTGGTAATTAAAATTTTTGCATGTTTTAAGAATAAGATATATATCTGTTGTTAAGAAATTAACAATTAAATTAAGTTACATATTTGATTAATTAAACACTTGATCAATCAGTAATTAGAAAGCACCATATCTGTTTTAAAATTCGGAGGCACACATACCATACGCACCTAAGTGGCGCACCTGGCAGACGCACATAGGTGGCGCACTTGAGTGGCGCACCACACAGGCGCACCCATTCTAGTGTAGTAGTTTCTTCCTTCGCATTTTTATCGAAGAACTCATAAACCTTGTTAGTTTTGAATATTATTTTAGTTCTGGAATTTTTTCCCATTATTTGTTTGAGAAATTACACAAATTTTAAATTGTATATCTACATTTGTTGTAGTTTTAATGGCTAGCAAACTGTTCACAATCGAATTGGCTAGAATAGAGAAACTGAATGGGGCTAACTGTGAGATGTGGTACCGAAAAATCAAACATGCACTAAAATATGACAATATTGAACATACTATATAAGCTAATCCTTCGAAATTGCCAAATGACGCTTCTGAAGCGGAAATTAAAAAACATGAAAAGTTAAAGATTGATGACAAAAAGGCTAAAAACCTTACGTTCATGTTTATGGAGGATAGCTTGTTAAAATGTTTTGAAATATACACTACAGCTTACACATTGTGGAATGCTTTGAAGGAAAAATATGATTAAACAACTGAAATGACAATTCAACTTATCCTTCAAAGATACAACTCTTGCAAAATGCTTGAGGAACAAAATGTAATGGAACACATAAATGGCATGATAGTTATGGCTAAGGGCTTGGCTATTGCAGGAACACTCATTCCTGAAAAACTGCAAATAGCTACAATTTTAAATAGTCTCCCACATAGCTATGACATGGTCACCACATCTCTTAGGTCAACCCAATTCAATTTTCTGAACTACCTGCTAGGTTGGCCACAGAACAGGAAATAATGGCTAGTAGGAAGAAATATGAAACCAATCTAGAAAAAGCAAATGTTGCACAATGGAAGCCAAAGAATAACAAGAGAAAGAATGGATACAACAAGAACTTCAAGCCAAATCAAAGGAAAAGACTACAAGGTTCTTGCCATATATGTGACCAATATGGTCACTATAGAGCAAATTGCCCGAATAGGGATGGTAACAAAGGCAAGACCTCGGAACAGAAGAATAAAAGAGTCTTTATTTGTGTCACTGAATGTAGTAATGTTGTAACCCCCAATACAAATGAGTGGTGGGTAGATTCTGGTGTTACAAGGCACATTGTCAAAACCTAACAAGAATTGGAGTCATTCAAAAAATTCAGTCCTGGGAAACAACATATCTATATGGGTAACAATACCTATTTAGATGTGGAAAGAGTTGGCACCTACCGCTTGGATTTGGGGAACAATATTATGGTACTTAAAAACGTCATTTATGCACCTAGCATGAGGCGGAATCTTATTTCAATTGGCATGCTAGTAAAGAAAGACATGGAGTCGGGTTATACGTCAAACATATATTCATAGGGAAAGACAAAATGGTTTTTGCTTTGAGAAAATTTGTACCTGAACATGATCTGTTTAAACTTATTGTATCTGGAAATGAAATAAATAATATTGATGTGGCTTCTGGTTATTTCTTGTGTTTCTTATCGGAATGTGAATTATGACATTTAAGGTTGGTTCATGTTAATGTGTACAAAATGAAACAAATGGTAAAAATGAATTTGTTACCTCATTTTAATGACATGGAATTAGACAAGTGTCAACATTACTTTGTTGGAAAAATGACTAAGAAACCATTTGGAATAGGAAATAGATCAGATTAATTATTGGGTTTAATTCATTCTGATGTATGTGGTCCACTTAGTGTTAAAACATATAATCACAAGAAATATTTTGTGACCTTCATATATGACTTTTCGAGATATACTTATGTTTATCTAATAAATCATAAAAGTGAAGTCTTGACTTGTTTTAAGAAATACAAGTCAAAAGTTGAAAAACAATTAGGAAGAAATATTAAGATGTTAAGGTCAGATAGAGGTGGCGAATATAATTTTTAAGGAATTTAAACTGTTTTGTGAAATGCATAGAATCAAGAAGCATACTACAATGCCTTATACTCAACAACAGAATGGTGTGGCGGAAAGGAAAAACAGAATTCTTATGAATTCTGTTAGGTGCATGCTGTCACATTCAGGACTCTCCAAAAGTTTTTGGGCAAAGGCTTTGCTTACAGCAAATCATGTATTAAATAGAATACCCACAAAATTTATACCTAGTACACCTTATGAGTTGTGGACTAGATCAAAACTCACTTTACATTATTTGAGGAAATGGGATTCTGTAGCTCATGTACTTATTCCTGGTTAATTAAGGGATAAGTTGGATTTTATAACCTTGAAGTATACATTTATAGGTTATTGTGAAAATTCTTTTAGTTATAGATTTTTCCATAAAGAAAAGGGAATCATTGAATATAGGGATGCAACTTTTCTTGAAAATTTAAAAGAAAAGGAAGAGAATGAAAATG
>JAMKQA010023022.1:0-16793 GCA_024699735.1 Posidonia australis
CCTGAGCACCGTGTGTGGAGGATGCCCTGAGGAGGCGTACCCTGTGGTGGCCAGTGCGGGTGGGACACGTGCCCCGTAGCTGGTAGCGTCTTGAGAGACAGGACAACCTTCCCATGGAGGGGTTGGCTTCTGAGGGTTCTCCTGTGAGACTGGAATCGCGGGACAGTGGTTGGCTCCCGCACAGGGTGGCACACCGTGGCAGTGCAGAATGCTGGGGGTCGCTCCTCGGTGGACTGCGTGTAGCCAGAGTTTGGTTGCCTGGTGCCAGGCTTCACGACTCACTGTGTGTGGTTTTGGCCATTGAGGGTCGTTGCTTGTGGTTTTGGGCCAGTGGAGCCCTGGTTTGTGGTTTTGGCTAGTGTGGACTTGGTTTTTGAGGTTTTGAGAAAAGAGTTTGCGAAAGGAATTTAAAGGAAAAATTGATTATGGTTTTGTTTTTCGTGGTTTTCGTGGGGTGCGTACTGGGTGACTTTGGTCAGTCATGCGTTTTCCTTGTGGTTTTGTTCGCAGGTGTAGACATGCGATTGGTTTAGCGTAGTGCATATAGTCTGGAGTCTGCTAGCCGCACACACAGTTTCCTGGTGGTTGGATATTTTACTGTTTAGCTTTAGTTTTCCTGTAATTTAATTTGTTTAAATTATTGTGGAAAATTTGGGACGTGACAGCATGGTTGGGCTATTTTACTTCAAGCCATTCTATGGTTGATTTGGAAGGAAAGAAACAACAGAATTTTTTTTAATCTTAGTAAAGCTCATTTAGTTATTATTTATGATATTATTTCATTAATGCATTATTGTGTAGAAACTCTTGTAACAGGCTTCGAGAAAGAAGAAATTCTTCAATTCACCTCTTCCATGTCTTCCGCTCAGATGGCGGAGCAAGTTCCTAGTCTCCCTTTTTCTTCTAGAGGTAATTTGGAGGTTGTTCAAGCAAATCCTGACATTAATAATTTAGGTACTACTGTAGAAGAATATGATGGATAAGGGGCCTTGCACCCTCGAAGGCCTACTCTGAAAAGTCAATATTACAGAACTCTCTTATATGGTTATGTATTATTTGGGCACAGACATTGCCTTAGTTATTTTCGTAACTTTTGGTTCCAAATTTTATGTAATTTTGGAAATGAGGACCTTTTGAGGGCTTGTATAGCCTTGGTAATTTTCATAATATAATATACTGTTTTCAAAAAAAAAACAAGATTTACGTGTTGACATGCACAAGATACAAGTTTAGTATCGAATTAGTCAAGTTTTTTGCCATCCTTACAAAATTAGGTGTTAAACTATACATAGCACGAGAGCATGGTCGTTATTGACATTATGCAAGAGTTTCTCATAACTAAAAAAAAAAACCATCTTTATTATTATCATTTAATTTCATTTGGAAATTTAAATGGAATTCTCAAACATAATGCTGCTTAATCTACAATAATTGTATACTTTGCTATTGTAATTGTATATTTAAGGCTTTCATCTCCTTGCCTGAAAAAATACTACAGAAATCAAGCACACTAGTAGACACATGTGCTTTTTCATGGTGTCCTTTTTTTTGAGAAATATGGAAAATGTGATTTTATTGATGGTACCATCATAAGGCCTGAGCCAATAAATAATATGCCATTGGAAAGCTTCTATTTGCATCAAGCTGTGCACTAAATTTGGTCAATTCGGAGCAGTTTTTATCAACAAAAGTAACTTAGAACTACTTGAATCAAATTAGATTAATGAATTAATAATCAGCTAGAAATCCTCTAAAAAGATTTCTGGCATTAAAAAGGTAAACTTGGATTCATAATGTGTAATAATTATTTTGACACAGAAACCCAAGAATATCAGTCTTGGAGAGTACCCAAGAACTGAATCTTTGTAGGAATATAATCCTTTTGAGTGCAACATTTATTAAGGACATATCTTATAATTATAAGAAAAGTATGCAATCCTTTTGAGTGTTGCTGATTCTTTGATTTATCCTATTGTAATGTGATATTTAAGTCACATTCTTTTTCAAATGTCTTCATTTTTATTTCCAAACTAGACATATAGAAATCTTATCATTTCTTTCTTTTGTAAAGTGAAATGCCTTGTCATCATGATTGGATATATACACGAGTCGTAGATGGAAAAAGTGTGTATGAGTTTTTTGAATGGGGTTCAAGAGTTTGTGGAATTTGTATATAATCAAGGTCCGGGTATTGTGGAAAAAGATGGAAGGATTATATGTCCTTGTAAAAAATGTGCACTATTGAAAAAACAATCGAGAAGAGATGTTGAAATACATTTATGTAAGAAAGGATTTGTGGAAAACTGCAAGTGTTGGTTTAAACATGGGGAGGCCTTTCAAAGCTATAAGAAAATTACTCCTGTTAGTACGGATCCCATTGTGGACATAGTGATGGACATGGCAGGTCCCGATTTTGATGTGTCTGTTGATGAAAAGTCACATGGTGAATCTTAAGAGTTTTATGAGTTGTTAAGAAAGGCAAAGGAGCCATTATGGCCAGGTTGCAAGAATTACACAAAGTTATTGACAGTGTCTGAGTTATTGATATTGAAGATCGACTACAACATGACAGATAGTTGTTTTGATGCTATGATAGGTAAAAACAAGAAAATGTTCCTAGAGAATCATGAATTGCTGACGAACTACTACGAAACGAAGAAGATGATGAGAAAGATGAGGTTGGCAGAGGTGAAGATTGATGCTTGCTCAAAATATCATATCTTGTACTACAAGGAACACGAAGATAAATTAGAGTGTCTAGAATGTCATGAGTCTCGTTACAAAAGTGATTCATAGACACGTGTACCTCAGAAGGTGCTTCGTTATTTCCCTCTAGCACCGAGACTGAAGAGGTTGTACTATTGCAGAGAGACTGCAAAAGATATGACAATGCATGCAGATCATACACAGAACTCTGATATGGAGTATCATTCTGACACCAAGTGTTGGCAAGTCCTGAAGGAGTCGTTTCCATCATTTGCTTCTAAAAACTGTAATGTTGTTGTTGGTCTTTCTAGTGATGGATTCAATCCACATGGTAGAGGGAAAGATTACTCTTGTTGGCCTGTTATGATCACACTATATAATCTACCTCCTTCTATGTGTAATAAGAGGTTGTACATGTTTTTGTCTTTACTTATTCATGGTCCAAATCATCCTGGAAAATACATTGACGTGTACTTGAGACCTATTGTAGACGAGTTGAAGATGCTTTGGGACACAGGGGTTGGGACATATGATGCAAGCAAGCGCCAAACATTCAACATGAAAGTTGCATTGCTTTGGACTATAAGTGATTTCCCTACATATGGGATGTTGTCTGGTTGGAGTACACATGGAAAGATGAGCTGTCCTCATTGCATAGAACACACAAAGTCCTTTCAGCTTCAATATGGTCGAAAGTCATGTTTCTTTGACTGTCATCGTCAATTCTTGCCTATGGACCACCCATATCGAAGACAGAAACAAGCTTTTACGATGAATAAAATTGAACTTTCGAACTAACCCCTCAAGTTGTCGGAAGAGCAAGTCTTTAATCGACTTTTAAACTTTGAGCAGATCATTTTTGGCCATGATGTTGGTCCACAAATGTAATAGCCGTAAAATTCATTTTGTAATTATTTACAATTTTATGAATTTTATTCCTGGACAGGTGTTACTGTTCCGAGGCCCGTTGTGCAGTTCTGTGCTTTTGGCCTTGGGCCTCGTGGATTGGCTTCTATTTGCATGTCCCTGTGCGTAGTTTGGCACTGTGCATTGTGGCATTGTGCGTGTGGGGCCCGGGTGTGGGTCCGTGTGGGGCCCAAGTGTGGGGTCCCCGTGGGACCTGCATTTGTGGGCTGGTGGTTGAGGCTTGCAGTTGCCCTCGTTGGTGGTGGCTGGCAGTTGGCTGCTCGTGCGGTGTGCCGGTGGCTGAGACGCACAGGTGGGCACGTTTTCAGCTACTGCGGGTGCAGGCTTTATAAGTCGCACCACACTTCTCCTCGCCACCCATCACTGTCTCCTCCTTCCTTCTTCCTTTCTCCTCCTCCTCGGCGGCGCACTTCTTCTTCTCCACCTCCACCTTCTTTCCCTTCCTCCCCACTTCTCCTTCTCCTTCCCCTTCTTCCTTTCCACTCGTCTTCCCTAACTCCTCTGTTTTCCCCTTGCATCGCGCACGCGCCAAGAGAGAGGAAGAGGTTGAGGGAGCGAAGCAGAGGGCTGTGGTTGCTCGTTGTGGTGCGCGGAGCTCGCGTGGTGTGCCCCGTGGCCGTGGTTGCGTCAGAGTTGGTCAGAGATCATCGAAGGCGTTTCTCAGGTACGCATCTCCACTTTGAGTAATAGAGAGCATAAAATTGGTATAAAATGCCAGGATTGCATGAAATCTAGGTAAATTTTCCCTTCCTAGAATTTATTGCGATTTATTGTATATTTATGGAGCATTTATTGGCATTTATGGCGAATGGTGTGTTTTGGGTCCTTTTGATCCTTCTGCCTTTGTGATTTTATATTTTGATGCATGGTGAATGGATTTTAGTTTTGTTTATTGGGTTTTGGAGTAGACTCGAGCGTCTACACCATATGTTTTATGCAAGATTTTTGGTGTTTGTTTAGGGGGTCTGATCGGAGGTCCTAATTGGGTCGATTTTGGATGATACGGTTTGGGCTGTTTTCTGGTTTTGCAGAATTCGACATACCGAATCAGGGGATTTTGGCATACCGATTCTGTTCGGCATACAATTTTTCTGTCAGTTTAGTTCCTCTAGTCGAGTTTTGGTCATCCGTTTTTGGACGATATACCAAATTTGACCTGATTGTTGACCGTTGACCCCAGTTCAGTCGACCGAATCAGACCAGTTTACCGAATCAGTTGATTTTGGCATACCGAATTTGACTTTCGGCATACCAATTTCTAGGCCCAAATAGGTTTATTAGAATGTGTTTTTGGTGGCTTTTTGGATGTCGTGTTTTGTCCCTATGAGATGAAATTGTGGGCCATCAGTGGTGGTCCCTTGGGACACTTGACACGTCGTGGTTTTGGAAGATTTTTCAAAAGACATGAAATGGTTTGAAAAATGGATTTCAAGGAAATGGTTGGCCTGGTTTGGAAAATGATTTCCTGGTTTTCTGTGTGCTAGCCGAGGCAACATGGGACTGTGTCGTCGGGACCAGGGAATGTGACGACATTCTGGGGTGGTCGGGCGCGATGTCCCCTGTTGAGGTCGGGGGCCGAGATACCTGAGGCTGAGGGGCGTCAGGTCCTAGAGGTATGAGACTCCTTGACTGTCATCTCGAGGCTAGGGTTGTGGTCCGCGGGTTGAGGTGTCTTGTGGTATAATGGGGAGGTATGATACTCTTGCTGTCGCTGTGAGCACTGAGGCTCGGGTGTTGTCTAGTGTGGAGGTATGACACCCCCTCCTAAGCATCTTGTGTGGAGGACGCCGTGAGGAGGCGTACCCTGTGGTAGCCAGTGTGGGTGGGACACGTGCCCCGTAGCTGGTAGCATCCTGAGAGACAGGACAACCTCCCTAGGGAGGGGTTGGCTTCTGAGGGTTCTCTTGAGAGAGGGGAATCGTGGGACGGTGAAGGCTCCTGCACAGGGTGGCCGTCACCGTGGCAGTGCAAAACGCTGGGGTCACTCCTCAATGGACTGCGTGTGGCCAGAATTTGGTTGCCTGGTGTCGAACTTCCTGACTCACTGTTTGTGGTTTTGGCCATTGAGGGCCTTTGCGTGTGGCTTTGGGCTAGTAGAACCGTGGTTGTGGTTTTGGCTGGTGTGGGCCTTATTTATGAGATTTTGAGAAAATGGTTCAAGAAAGGAATTTAAAAGGAAAAAAGATTATGGTTTAGTTGTCCGTGGTTTTCGTGGGGTGCGTATTGGGTGACTTTGGTCACTCATGCATTTTCCTTGTGGTTTTGGTTTGCAGGTGCAGACATGCGATTGGCTTAGCGTAGTGCATATAGTCTAGAGTCTGCTAGCCGCACACACAAGTTCTTGGTAGTTAGATATTTACTGTTTAGCTTTAGTTTTCCTGTAATTTAATTTGTTTAAATTATTGGAGAAAATTTGGGGCTTGACAACAAACATTAGAAGGATTTGGGATCACTCACAATTGGACAAAGATCAGCATATTCTGGGAGTTACCGTATTAGTCTAAGCTCTTAATTAGACATAATTTAGATGTCATGCATATCGAGAAAAATGTATTTGACATTGTGTTCTACACTGTAATGGATGTCAAGGGTAAGACAAAGGACACAGAGAATGCATGTAGAGATTTGAAGTTGGTTTGTAGTCGTAAGAACTTGCACTTGATAGAACATGCTAATGGAAAGATTGAAATGGCAAAGGAAAAGTACACACTCGATAAGAATCAGATAAAGGTAGTGTGTGAGTGGGTCAGTAACTTGAAATTTCTAGATAGATATGCATCAAATATGTCAAAACTTGTAGATCTCAAGAAATATAGTTTCAAGGGAATGAAAAGCCATGATTGTCATGTGTTTATGGAGAGATTACTTCCCCATGCATTTTAAGGTTTGTTGCCTAATTCCATTGTAGATGTATTTACAAATCTAAGTAAATTCTTCAAGACTATTTGCTCCTTCAAATTGTCTATGAAAGACATAGAGATTTTAGAGGGAAATATTGTTCTCATATTGTGTAATCTTGAGAACATATTTCCGCCTGCCTTCTTTGACTCGATGGAACATCTCATGATCCACTTACCTTACGAAGCCAAAGTGGGTGGACCAATGCAATATCGATGGACGTATCCTTTCGAGAGATACATTTTATTGTAAAGAAGGTTTGTTTCTTTTTAGTTATTCGGAGATCATTTATCTAATTTATCTACTTTTTTAATAGGTACATATTTTTCTTGAAACTAAATGTTCGAAATAAGAATAGAGTGGAAGGTTCAATAAGTACACAATATATCTACAAAGAGGTTGCCACGTTTTACTCAAGATATTTCTCATCAGAGGTTGAAACAATGCATAATCAAGCACAGAGGAACGATGATCTAGGAGTTGAAGAACAAGACGATATACTTTCTATCTTTTGTTTTAGTGCTCGTCCTTTTGAAAAGGCGAAAGAACATCTACTCACCCAGAAAGAGAAAGATACTGTAGAGTTATATGTTCTTGATAATTGCCAAGAAGTCGAACCTTTTGTCGAGTATTTTTTGCTATCTTTCTCGATATTTCTATTCAATAAATTTTGATAATAAATTATTTTATTATGTTTAAATTTTCAAGTGCAGGCTATTCGAAGAACAATTAATGGTCGACCGTCTTAGTCTAAAAGATGATGATATTTTGGAGTTATTCAGGAACACATTTCTTAAGTGGTTTAGAAAACATATAAACCAACTTGATCCTAGTTCAAAGCAAAAGCTCTTACAAAACTTAGTTTATGGTCCTATTTTTCAAGTAAAGTCGTATGGAGCTATCTTTGCAAATGAGTATCGATTTCACACACAAGAATACGGTGGGGGATTAACTACTCAAAATTCAGGGTTTATGGTGAACGGATCTTGTTATGAAGAAGATCATATTAACTATTATGGTATCTTAAAAGAGATTCTCAAGTTAGAATACATTGGTGCGAATAAAGTGATATTATTCCTTTGTGATTGGTATGACCCTAAGGAAGGAGTCATACACGATATTAGGCATGATATTGTAGATGTTGTATCAACCAAATACTTGAGGAGATTCGAGCCATTTGTGTTAGCTTCACAAGCAGATCAAGTCTGTTACGTACCTCAAGTTTCAAGAAAGAGGAAGAAAGATGAATCTTTCAGTGTAATGAAGATCAAAGCACGTGCCTACATTGCTACGAATGATAAGTTTGAAGACTTGTATTAGCCTGACTACGAGCATCCACAACCGATAGTTGTAGACCATACTCTAGATCAAATCTCTATAATTCCATCAAATTTAGTGTTGTGGCAAGTTGAGGATAAAGAAAGAACGTTTGTAGAAGATGACAAGGAAGATGATCATGAAAATGAAGAAGAAGAAAGTATTCACTATAGTGACGAAGATTAAGGACATTTTATTGTTATTTTGGTAAATATTTTCTTTAATTTATTTTCTAAACTCCTTCTGCACTTGCATTCTATACTGATATGTTATTTAATTTTGATATCTATCAACTAATTAAGATAATATAGAAAACTAATAACTTAATTTCAATTCAGGTTCATCATGGCTTTCTTATTGAGCATTGTTGCTGTTCTTGTGCTAGTAAGTATCATTAAGTAATAAGAATATGATAATCATTTTTGTATAATGTTTATCCAGTAAATTGCATGAATCTTATATGAATTTTTTATTGTATTGTTTATGGTTTTAGATGGTCGGATTTGGTAGAGGCGGTCGACGCTCTAGTGGTTCTGGTAGACGTGGTTCATCGGATGATCGAGAGATTGATCCTAATGCTTATACGAGTGCTCAGTTGCTTGAGTTCATTCGTTCACAGGGTCTGACACTACTTGAGGTTGGATGGACACCTCCGACCACTTTGGTTGAGGCTCCCACCTCTCCTCTTGTGTTTAGACATAATACTACTCCACAAAGTAGTGCTGCACGCCATGTCCAGCCAAAGTTGTCTCCTTGTCCAGCTACAACAGGTAAATAATATAATGAAATTATACTTTTTAAGTCTTTAAATTAAATATAATTATTGACAAATATTTAATTAGATTGATAAATAACAAGAACAACAACAACAACAACAACAACAAGGAGGATATGCTCAAGTTTCTCAGGGACCAGGACTTCTTCTGGAGTTTGATTCAGACGGGTAACTTTTATTTTAATTTAGTGTTAGTCAACATATACTACTTTTTTCCTGTACCTAACTTGATTTATTTGCAGTAACTTCAAGAGGAGTCATAGGATCTTGTCAAAGATCACAAAAAATTTTAGATCTTATGCATCGACCATCAAGTACCGGTGGTCACATTTGCATCGAGATGAGAAGGAAAGAATGTTTGATGTGTTATTGGTAATTATTATTTTTATTCTATTTATAAGTTAAACAATTAGTATATTATACTGACAATGATATTAGATTTATATAGAGTAAGTTTACACTTTCACCTGGATATACCAAGGAGGATTATCGTGTGCCTTTTACCAAATTAATTAAGAAAAGGATGAATGATATCTATTATAGGACACGGATAGATGCATTGGCAAAATGTCCTGAGCCTCATGATGATTATCAGGCAGCCAAGGTATTCCCTCCGTGTTGGAGTACACCAGAGAGGTAATTATTATTTATATTAAATTTCTGATGTTTTTATTTTTGTACATGTGAGGATTAACATATATATTATTGATTAGTGTTAAATCTAGGTCGAATGGGCTCTGTAATCTTTTTTCCACAGACAGAGAGTTCCAAAAAAGGTCTACGACTGGGAAGTCAAACCGTAGAAAGCAAGAAATTCATTCTAAAGGTCTACGACTGGGAAGTCAAACCGTAGAAAGCAAGAAATTCATTCTACGAGCGGATCAAGAAGCCACAACGATCTTCGAGCTGAGTTGGTAAGGATATTTTTATGTTAATTTACTTTAAAAATTATTTTTATATTATTTGTAATTGCACCTAGATCGTATTAGTTTACTATTGCAAACAAACTATTGGCAATATCAAGTTCTAACCATTTTATGTATCTCTATTGAGTTTTGGATCTGTTAAAATAGTCATAAAATAGTATTTTAAATAAACCAGTCACATACTAAAAAATAAACCAGTCAGAACAAAATAGTATTTTAAATAAGAAACTAAAAATAATAAATGTCTAGATAAAAGAACTACCTTCATCAATACTGCTCTGTGTCTATAGGCACCAAATCGAAGATTACCTATTAGCACAACATTTGAATTTTGGGTGTCCTTGATCATCTGCAGTGAATTCTCACATAGATCAGCAAAACCGAAGCAATACTACTCTGTAGGTTTCTCTAATCCTGCTGATTCAGATGTAGTAGAGGAAAAATCACTTGTGGTATAACTCTCACTTAAACCAATGTTTTTGCATTTAGAGCCCAAAGAGTTGTTTTCCTCTGCATGATCAAGTACTTCAATAATAAAATCTTCAGTGCTCCTGATTGATTTCCTAAAAAAGAACTCAACTTTGGTGTTTTTTGTGATACATGATGCCTACCACTGGATATGGCCTCCGAAGATAGAGACGAAGAACTGCAACAAAGACTTAGTTTCAACTAAGATTGTCGATAATGTCAACTTCAATGATACTAATGTCTGCATCCTTCATAGAATCTCCATTATTTCCTTTCATTTTACAGCATATCCGTGAGGAAATTTCACAAAAATTGAGAAGCATGTTGTACTGAAAAAATAAGAGAGACGGAAAGGAATATTTAAACATGTTAAGCTGAGAAAAAAAACAAGGATTACAAATGTAAGCCTTCAAAAATAACGATAAGGAAATGGAAACTACCATGTACTAATTAAACATATTAAAATGTAAAATACCTGAATATTCAAGAAAGTACAAATAATTAATGTTCAAGCTTGAATATTCATGAATATTCCAAGCTTGAATATTCATGTAGTAATTGAGGAAAAATTTAATAAAGTTTGTGTCTTAATTGTTACAGGCTACTAAACTATGTAAGGAACCTACAGTGGCAGAATGGTAGACTGCATCCCACACTAGTGGGTTAGAGCATGTTTGGTCAACCCAGAGTACGAAGGATGTACTTGTAAGTAATAATGGTTATAATTAAAGTTATTTTAATAATATGTACTTATATTTTATATTATCTTTAACTAACTTTTTGTGTTTATTTATACAGGATTGGTACACCTTCTTGTATCAAGAAAAATATGGAGACGATAACGTTGATGAACACCCAGCCTTTGATAAGAAACTTTGAAAGCAAGTTTCAATGGAAAGGAACGTGGGTAGTTCATCAAGAAAGCAAGGCTTGGGTGGTTTGGATCCATACTACTCAGAAGATACTACTATTGGTTCTTCTACGGCTTCTACTGGGCAGTATCGTCCTATGCCTCAGGCTTCTGCTTCATTTGATTCGGAATACTTTAATTCTCAGTTGTCATAGATGGCAACTACATTAGAGGGTTTTAGAGCCAACATACGCTTAGAAATAAGGAATGAAATAAGGACTGAAGTAAGGAATAAAATAAGAAATGAAATACATGCTTTGGAGGATCGACTTGTAAGGTAAAATTTGATTTACTATTAAATTTTTTGATATATATAAATTGCCATGTTGAATTCAATATTATAATTTAATCATTGTTCATTACAATATATATTAAATTTTTTTTTTATAATCAGAAGATATACGGACGAGCAAGAAGTTGATTTGGCAAGTGATGATGAGGAGGATTTCGAGGAGTATAGATGTCGCCGTCGCTCCATCCATGCATCATCCTCAAAAGGTAAAGGAAAGCAAGTTGATTCTCGAAGAAAGTGATATGTAATATATCATTTTGCCTTGTATTATATTTATTGACTTGTATTAAGATATTTCAGTGTTGTATTAATTACTTTTTTGTAAAAACTTTGGATGTCTAAAATCTTATGTTGTATGATTAATTGAAACTTTTTTTTATAAAATCTATATGTGTAATTTCATGTACTTGTGAATGTATTTGAATGTCATTTTACTAGGTATATGAATCTAAATTTTAGAATGTTCAATTTTGTAATGTATTGTTTTATTATTGTTTTAATTGCCCAGTATTAGCAAGGACATTCCCTAGCTATGTCCTCGCAAAAATAATGACTTTTGTTTTATTTATCGAACACTTAGCGAGTCAATTGCGAGGACATTGTGTGACCACGTCCTCGCTATATCCTCGCAACTTTGCCGCTAAAACTACGACGACGATACAATCGCTAAAATTTTAGCAAGCATTTGCTGAGGATACTACGAGGATATAACAAGGACATTACGAGGAAATATTTCCTCGTAATAACCTCGCTAATATTAGACGAGCACATTGCGAAGATATGTCCTCGTAGTATTGATTTAACGAGTTATTTAGCTACGAGGATAATTATTCCTCGCTAAGTCCTCGTTAAAGTTTGTAACGAGGACTTAACAAGGAATCAGCGATGACTTAGCGAGGAAGCATGTCCTAGTAGAATCCTATTTCTCTTGTAGTGAGAGTAAAAAGGCAAAGATAACATCAAATTTGCTGTTGATAAGTAGTAACATCCACCTGTGCAAACATAGATGTTGTCATGGCCTTTTTAATCTAACCAACTTAACTGTCTTGGTGAAGTCACGCTCGCTTAAAATTTTTTTGACCTAAACCATCCAAGGCCATTCATTTTCCTATCCCCAAAAATTAGAACCCTGGTAAGAATATCTACAAAAAGGAAGGTATTTGTTCCTTCTTAAGCACAAAAATCCAACGTTTCTCTCTATTTGTTGCTAGTACAAGACCCTTGATGTAATTTCCCCTTTATTGGCGGCTTTTGATGGCACAAGTGGCAGACGACAAACATCAATGAAAAGATCTATCTCAGGAAGTTAAGTTAGGAGATTCTATTAAGTCTCCTTTTCTAAAAGTCATTTTCAGATGATCTATAAAATATGAATGAGGTGCATCTCAATCGAAACATAGGGAACCTTTTTGTTGCAGTGTTGTGCCCATAATGGAATTTTTCATTAATTTTTCCCATGTTTAATTAATTCCTATTTTCCTATAAATTTCATCTTTTTTTTGGCGTACATTATAAAATAGCCACAAGTAAAACTTTATTTTATACATTATTATATAGTTATTCATGTTAAGTTATAGATATACTCAAATGTGATACATATTTATATCCATTTTCACAAATTATTGTTACCGATATTAAAGTTTAAATTCGTATTCATCTTTGTATTTGTTAGAAAAGATAGAAATAAATGTAATATATCAATATTATATCTGCTTTATTTTTTAGCCCTAGTGTTTCAAGATCGTAGTGGATATTTTGTCTTGAAATCTATGGTTTTCTTTTTTGGATGCATATTATAAATAAAAACAATGGTTATAATTGTTTGAATATAAATAAAAAATGAGTATAAATTTAATTGTGAATGGAAAAGGTCAAATACAAAGACAAAGAAGTTCTTCGTTTGTTGTACATTTCCCTTTAAAAAAATGATTATAAGTTCTTGAATTCTCAATCTCACATTTCTATGTGAACCTCTTAGACCATCTTACATTCTTCCCTACTTGGGAGGTTAACAATATTGAGAAAATTTTCAAAAAAAAAAAAAAGTGCTTGAATAAAAAATGAGTATAAATGTACTTGTGCATATAATTGTGAGTATATGAGTATAAGTGTTTTAGAAGTGCCACTGCCTCTTTAATTTATTTAATTCCAAAAGTTGAGCATCCTATTAGTTTTGCACAGTTCCGCCCTTTTAGTGTGGGCAATGTTCGTTCTAAACTTTGCACTAAGATTCTCAATAACAAGTTGGTTTCTATTCTGTCTTGTCTGATTAGTTTGGAGCAAACTAGTTTTGTTAAAGGCAGGGATATATTTGATCACATTCAGTTAGCTCAAGAATTGTATGGAGATATTGAGAGGAAGTGTAGGGATGGCAATGTTATTTTCAAGTAAGATATGTTGAAAGCTTATGACAGAATGGAATGGCATTTTCTTTTTGAAGTCATCTACAAATTTGGCTTCACTGAAAGGTTTGTTGATTTGGTGCAGAGATCCCTTAATAATAAATGGTTTACCATTCTTATTAATGGTTATCAATCGGATTTTTTCAAGTCTACCAGAGGACTGAAGCAAGGAGACCTTTTATCTCCGTCCTTGTTCATCTTAGCTCAAGAGGTTTTTAACAGAGGTCTCCTATCTTTTTTTGCTAAAGGTTTATGTCAAAGGTATTCTTCTACGGGTAAAGGCATCTCTCCTTCACACTTATTTTTTGCTGATGATGCTTAATTATTCTACGGTGTGGCTGGGAACTCGGTTCGTAATCTTATAGACTTCATAGCTAGATATGAGGATGCTTTTGGCCAACGTTTGGGAAGGAACAAGTGTACTTACATATGGCGTAATGAGCTCTTGTCGAATGCGGCTAATGAAAGGTGTATGGGGCTTACTAGAGGCTCTTGGCCTATTATGTATTTGGGGGCTCCTATTGTTGTTGGGTGTTTCAAGATTTCTTATTTTCAACCTTTGGTGGATAAAGTCAAAAGGCATGTGGAGGGTTGGGGTGCTTGATTTTTAGGCATTGCTGGTAGGCTCTCTTTGGTAAAGAGTGTGTTATCTTCCATTCCTATTCATGTTATGGCAATTTCTAAGGTCCCTAGAAAGGTTGTTTGTCTTCTGGAGCGTATGATGTGTGATTTCTTATAGGATTACAAACAAGGTAAGAAGATTCTTCATTGGGTGCGTTGGGATTTGTACACCAAGCCCTTAGAAGAGATGGGATTGGGCATGCGATCTTTCAATGACCTGAGCCGTCTATTTTGTATCAAAAGTTGCTGGAAGCTACTTGAAGGCAAGTCACTTTGGAGTAATTTTTGTGCATGCAAATATTGTATTGGTCAACAGGGTTGGTATGTTGCTCTTTCGTCCTACAATTCCGAAAGGTGGAAATCTCTTATGTCTGTGATGCCTTGGGAAATTTCTAATTCTTTATGGCTGATTAACAAAGGTAGTTGTTCTTTTTGGATAGAGAAATGGTTGAGTGATGGTATCATTTTCAAAAACTTTGGTCATCATCTAGATGTTGATCTAGCTATAAAGATTGTGGATGTCTTCTTTAATACTGATTTGGTTAAGAATCATGTTCTTGGCAGCAGTCATGAGTTGGCTACCATGTGGCAGGAGCTTCATGATCTTCCAATTGATCCTAATGGTGATGAGGATAGACTTGTTTGGATGCTTACTTATGATGGTAGGTTCTCTATCAAAGCTACGTGGAAGGAGATTTATTCTACTAGGTCTTTTTTTACGTCAAAAAAGTGGATATGGTCTGTTTTGATTCCTTTAGAAATGTCTTTGCTTATTTGGCACATCAGTTAGAATGTAGTTGCTATAGATGCTAATGTTCACGCTCGTAGTGTTCCTTTTGTTTCTAGATGCTATTGTTGTGTTCAGCCACAAGTGGAAACATTGGACCATCTATTTATGCATGGTGATCTAGCCAAGGGTATTTGAGAGTTCATTGCTTCTATTCTAAATTTCTAGGTAGACGTGGATATTATCTTTACTATCAGTACTTAGCATAGTCATGCGAGAATATATTCGTTTGGTCACACTCTTAGGGGTATTCTTCTTGCTTATATTTGCTGGCATATTTGGAAAGAAAGGTGCAGACATAAGTTCTCTAACCTTTTCCGTAGTTGCTCCTAGGTAATCTCGTCTATCATTGCAGATGCCAACGTCATGCTCAGTGGAAGGCAGTTTATCTTCATGGGGGGCAATGAGATTGATTTATCCCAAGCTGCTGGTTTCAAGATCCCTTCGTTGCATGGTATACACTCCTTGGTGGTTAGATGGATGCCTCCTTGTTCTGGTTTAAAGGCCAATGTTGATGGGTCGTCTACTACAATCTCTGCTAGAGGAGGTGGCATTATCAAGGATGAGCATGGAAGGTTTGTTTTAGCCTTCTCTTATTCTTATGGGAGTGTTACTAATAGTGAGGCAGAGATTAGAGTTGTTTGGGATCTCCTGGAGCTTTGTCACAAGAAGGGCATTCAAATTCAAGAAATTGAGTGATTTCTTGTAGGTGGTTCACATGTTGTAAGGGAAGATTGATATTAGTTGGAGATGCAGGTTGTCGTGGAGACGTATTCAGCAGAAGCATTCTGTTGATATCCATCATTGTTTTCGAGAATGCAATGGAGTAGCTAATTTTTTGGCAAAGGATGAAGGCAAGAGGCAGGTTGATGTTATCTATCATTCTTTTGAGGAGTTGTCTAGAGAGTTGTGAGGTATATGTAATCTTGATAGATGGAGGGTTCCTTGTATTAGGAAAAGAAAAGGTCTGGATAAGTCTTTTTCTCTTCTTCTTTTTCCTAAGGACATAGTTTTGGAGAGAAGTTTTTTTAAACTACCCAAGGACTGGTGATTGATGGGTCCTTATCCTCTTTGGGAGGTATATCATTATTTTTATTCCCTTTCCTTTCTGCATCAATAAATAAATAAAATTTTCTTTGCCCAAAAAAAAAAATAGAAAAGGTTAAATGCATAGATAAAGGAGTTAGGTTTCTTATCAAAAAATTCTCCTCTAACTATCTCAACCGTTAACAAAAGGGAAAAAAAGAAAAAAAAAAGGAGTTAGGTTTCTTGTAGATTTCCCTCCAAAAGCTACTCATTTGTTGGATGTTTGGATTCGTCTTGTTAATGGATCTTGTCTTATACTATTCTTATTAAACTAATCATTATCTTTTTATCATATTTTCAACAATATAAACTATGATTTGACATAGTTATTATTATTCATTGATACTTCCATGTTTATAGACATGTATGAGGGTTCATTGAATACTGGCATATTTATATGCTTATTAATCTATTAAAAATGTCAAACATATTGTAATCATGCAATAGCAAATCATTCAATAATGTTGAATCATGTCATAATAAAGCTATATTCATCAATAATAAATTACAAAAGTATTTCAATTTTCAACTGAGCTAAAAAATATTATTAAATTCTGACGTGTTGTCTGTTAGGTAGTATTGTGTTTCTATAATTGCGTCTGCGTTAAATACTAAATCATGTTTAACATATAGATGAATATCAGGTTCCAGGGGGGGGGGGGGGGGGGGGGGGGGGGG
>JAMKQA010023023.1:0-12996 GCA_024699735.1 Posidonia australis
TCAAATCTCAGTGAAAACATGATTTTTAAGTGGGATCTATGATTAAATAAGAAAAAAGAAATGCAATAAGTGAAAAATAACAATAATATGCAAGTAATTGTTTCAAAACTCTAAAGGATGGATTTAAAATTAATCTAAGAACCTATATGCAAATTGTTTGCTCAGGAATTGTTTATTATAGAGTCAGGGACTTGTGTGCAAAATTCTAGGGGCCTGAGTGTGATAAGGAAAGGATTCCATAAAGATCAGTGTAATTGTGCAATTTACTAAGGTTAATGTGCAAAATTCACAAAGAAAACCATTTTTCAAAAATTCTGGGGATTATTGCAAAAGCTCAGGGCTTAAATGTGATAAAACTTGAATTTTAGAGATGAACAGTATTATTTTTAGATGTTTTAGGACTCAGATTACAATTTTCCCAAAGAAAGTTCATTTTAAAAAGTTCTAGGGGTCACATGCAAATATTGAGGACCTAACTATAAAGAAAACATGGATACATGGGCTTAAATGCAAATAAACATGCATGAATATGTTTGGGATTAAAAAAAGAAAATATGCAGGGGGCATATGCAAATTCACAGAGAAAATAATAGAACAGAATGTATTTTTTTATTTACAGGGGCTAAAGTGTAAAAGATCAGGACTAAATTAAAAAAAAGGACTGAAATGTAAATATGTACAGACCTATTAGTAACGATCTAGAATTAAAGGGCTTGGGCCCAAAAAGATCTTCTTCGAAGATCGCCGGAGGACCACCGGCATCCCCCCTCCGGCGACTTCTTCCGACAAGTTGGGAGGGGCTGGGGAGGCCAGAGTCTCTCCCCCCACCTAGTGCGTCGGCGAGGTGTTCGACCGGTGTCAGGGAAATGACAGTGACGGGACTGGAGGTGTGCAAGCGGTCCAAGTGGAGCGGCGATGGTTAAGAAGCATCAGAGAGGCACAGCGAAGCTTTAGGAGGTGTCGGCATGCTCTGAGGAGATCGGAGGTGCTCCTCCCATCTCGGCGTCAGCGACGTAGGCTGTGGTGGATCATCGGGGGACTCTGGTGGTCCGGACGGCGAGGGAGCGACACAGATGGGTTCGTGGAGGTGCGGCAAAGGTCTCTGGATTGACAGTGTGACGCGAGGAAGCCCTGCGATCCCCTACGCCTCTCGACGGCGATCGACGGTGGCAGTTGGGTTGGCGTCGACGACGAAGGCTCGCTGGAGTGGAGTGGGGACCAGAGAGATGGGGGAGAGAAGAAGGGACCAGAGGAGAGGAGAAGGAGGGGAGGAGAAGAGAAGAAGAGGAGAGGCCCCCGAGGGGCCTCGCCTTAGGCTAGGTGGCCTGAGGCCTCGCCGGTGGGGTGAACCCACCACTGGCGGCAAGGTAGCGACGGGCAAAATGAGGGAAGCCCACTGTCGTGGCCTAAGGGGAGCCTAAGTGCTTCTACGAGCCTACTGGATCAGAAAAAAAAGGGAGAGTAGTTACCTGTCGTGGGAGATGTCCCTTCCGACGAGACGGTTGACAGCGACGTTTGAGGCAGCTCCGGTGATGCTCTGGCTTGCGAAATGAGAGGCCACTCATGCTGGGCGGTCAGGGTTGCACTCCTGGTGGACTGAGTCTCGAGGGAGGAAGCTCTGGCTTGCTGAAGGGGAGGCTTTTTCCACTGGGTGGCCTCCGCGTTGTGGAATCGAGGGCACCACCGAAGAGGAAGGCCTGGTGATCGCAGATTCAAGGATTCAGCCCGGAGAATCAGAGATTGGCTGCCAGATACTCGTCGGAAAAGGCAGGGTCATCGACGTTGGAGGCTCGCTGGAAAAATTATTGTGTTTTCTAAAGTTTTATGGTTTAAGAATTTTTGTGCATATTGGCCTTACGAAATGGGATTAGGGTTTGGTTTGTTTTTATTTTTTCCTTTTTACTTTCATTTTGTGATTTAAACTTAGTATTAATTTGATTATTTGTGATTTGATTTGGGGATTTGGATTGGTTATTTGTGTTTTAATATTTTAAGTTGATTAAGATTTTACTTGATGATTTAAATTTAATTAAATGGTTTGTCTTGGTTTTAAATGGATTAAATGGTTTTCTCTTGATTTTTGGTTTGGAATTTATTTGATTTAATTTCCAATTTTGATTTGATTGGTTTAAATTTTGGATTTTATTAGATTAAATTCAGGTTTCACTAGTTTTCACTTTATTTAATTAAGTATTTTATTTAGGTTTTGATTTAAATGATTTTCTCTTGATTTAATTAAGTATTTTAGTTAGTTTTTGATTTAAATAATTTTCACTTGATTTAATTTAGTAATTTATTTTGGCTTTGATTTAGGGTTTTAATTATTTTGGTTTTATTTTATTTTTGGATGTTCATGGATTTTAGGGTTTTTGATTTTAAGTTTTTAAATTAGGATTTTGAATTTTAACTTAGGCTTTTATTTAAGTTTTATGATTTTAATTAGATTTATGATTAATGTTTAATTAATTGGTTTTAAGTAAGGGTTTTGAATTATTTTAGATTTATTGTTTTAATTTAGAGTTTTTGGTGTTTTAAATAAGGATTTATTGGTTTATTTAGGGTTTTGGATTTCAGTTAATTAGGGTTTTTAATGGATTTTGTCTTTAATTAGGATTTTCACTTAATTACTTGGGTTTTAAATGGATTTAAGTGGATTTTATTTCATTTTGACTTGAATTAAGGTTTTTGGTTTACTAATTGGATTTTAAATGGATTTAAATCTGATTTTGACTTGAATTAAGGTTTTTGGTTTGTTTAGTTGGATTTTAGGTGGATTTAATTGGATATTTTTTAATTAGGGTTTTTCATTGGATTAATTGGATTTTAAGTGGACTTAAACGTGTCTTGTTTGGTTTTAATTTTGATTAAGTCAGAATGGGCTAGAGTGGACCTGAATGGGCTTAAGTGGGCTAGGGTTTTAGTGGTCGCAACCAGAGCATCATCCGGAGGAGCCTACTACCAAGTGACTTCAAAATCGGGGTGTCTACAGATGCCCCTCCCTGAGCGAGGTTGAGAGAATCGAGACCAACGCTCAGGGCTGACAAGACACCCCACCTGAGTCTGCGGGAGAGTAGTATTTGCTATAAGGCCATGAGCCACTTATTCGGCGGATGCACCGAAAAGTCATGACTCGTGGCCCATGCATAATGCTGATGCAAACGATGACCCTGATGCTGGCTAATGCATGAGGGTGATGCTGATGACGAGTGGGTAGCTCAGCTCTCGGAGGGGAGCGTGAGGGATTTTCCGACTCATGCCAAGGTGTGCTTGGGCAAGTCCGTCAGACTTATAGGCTGGGGCAAACCTGGTGAATGACGGACCTTCCAGCCTGGGAAGATGCAAGGCAAGATGCCAGACCTACAGACCAAGGATAGACTGATGACGGATGTCAACTGGATAGTTAGGGTTATCAGCCCGATGTTGAGTTGACGAACTCATTGCCGGATAGTTAGGGCTATCAACCCGCACCTGACAATATGACGGCTGTCAACCGGATAGTTGGGGCTATCAACCCGCTCCTGACAATATGACGGTTGTCAACCAGATAGTTAGGGTTATCAACCTGAGAAAAGGGGCATTAGGTAAAACTATTCAAACTTGCAAACTAAAGGACAAGGCATGATAAGTTGACGGACCTACCGACCGAATAGTTTGGGTTATCAGCCCGAGAGAAAGGGCAAACAGAGTAAGTGGGGAATTTAATAAAAGGGTGACACCGAGATCCATTCGCCTGGAGTGAATCTAGGTGAGGGTCACCTAGACCTTGCTCGAGGCCCAAAAGAAGAGTAGGAATGGGATTTCTCCGCTATGGAGCAAGTCCACCAAAGATGGCACCGAGATTTGTCCGCCTGGAGCGAATCTGGGATGGGACAATCTAGACCTCGCCCCGAGGCCTAGACAAAGCTGGAAATATGTGAGACTTGTCCGTCATGGAGCAAGTCCAATAAGGATGGCACCGAGATTTGTTCGCTCACAATCTAGACCTCGCCCGAGGCCTAGACAAAGCTAGAAATATGTGGGACTTGTCCGTCATGGAGCAAGTCCAACAAGGATGGCATCGAGATTCGTCCGCCCGGAGCGAATCTGGGATGGGACAATCTAGACCTCACCCAAGGCCTAGAAAAAGCTGGAAATATGTGGGACTTGTCCGTCATGGAGCAAGTCCAATAAGGATGGCACCGAGATTCGTCCGCCCGGAGCGAATCTAGGATGGGACAATCTAGACCTCGCCTGAAGCCTAGACAAAGCTGGAAATATGTGGGACTTGTCCGTCATGGAGCAAGTCCAACAAGGATGGCATCGAGATTTGTCCGCCCGAAGCGAATCTAGGATGGGACAATCTAGACCTCGCCCGAGGCCTAGACAAAGCTGGAAATATGTGGGACTTGTCCGTCATGGAGCAAGTCCAACAAGGATGGCACCGAGATTCGCCCGCGTGGAGCGAATCTGGGATGGGACAATCTAGACCTTGCCCGAGGCCTAGAAAAAGCTGGAAATATGTGGGACTTGTCCGTCATGGAGCAAGTCCAACAAGGATAGATTAGATTCTACACGCCTAGAGCGGAGAGTCGATACGACTTCATCCGAGTGGAGGAAGATCGAAACGGGGGATCATTGGATTGCGCCTTACCTGGTATAGAAGCCAATGCCGGCTTCATTTTTCCAGGTCTAGGCACCAAAACGATATTCTCGACTGTTAGCTGGGTAGTCCCCAGTGCCAAGTCGACAGGTAGAAAATGGCAGTGGTTTGAACCGGTTAAGCGCTCGTTGTTGCGGCAACGATTTCCACTTCAATCACAAACATTTGAATAAGTTGGCAAAAAGGCTCTGATGATTAGACTGATCCAACATGCAATGAACCAAATGGTAGAGCACGAAAGCCAGGAGTTTATGTCATCTCTGGATCTTTTAGAGCCTCTAACTATGGGAAACGGTTTATGGCTTAGAGCGACTCCATAGATCGACCGAGTTTTCTCAGCTTCACCCTCTAGAATCCTGTACCTGTTGCTGTGATGTTTGATGGATGGATTACTTGTAGGAATGTTTGAAGAGAGGCATGTTCATTGCATTTGATCGCTTTGTACATTGCTCATCCTCTTCTAAAAGATAGCGGTCGCACCCTTTGATTTGACAGTAAAAGCTTGGATCAATATGGCCATAGACATGTATGTGGCCAAAGTTCGGCTCGGTGCATCCACACACGAGGTAACTGGCATGCTCTTGGGTGGATTATGGGGTTTCTAACTATTGAAGCAACTGACATGCCCTTGGTTCAGAGTGTGTTGCAGCAAATTCACGTGTGCTTTACCAAATGGCAGCTGACATGCCCTTGGTTTGGAGCGAAAGGTTCTGTATAAGGCCAATGACATGCCCCCAGTTTGAGCGTCCTTTGCTAAGTTCTCAACCAAAAGGCAGCTGGCATGCCCCTGGTTCAAGAATGAGGCAGTGCCTTGCAAAGAGGATGAGATGAATGGTCATGAGTTATGCATAAATGATGCCATTTTTACTGTCTTGCCATTTTGTTTGCCCTTAGCTTTTGGAAAGCTTCTAATGCCTGTTGTTAGGAAGGAGGGAATCTTCGACTCACTCGACACTACCTAGACATCCTGGATTAGGGGTGGCGCTCCGGAAAGGGTGAGGTAGTAGTTTAGTTGGGTTGTGTGGTAGAGCAAGCTTTGTACCAAACTCCCTAAAACCCTACACCTACTTTTTTTAGTGGTCCGTTTTCTTTTACTCCCTCATAGGCTTGTGGATTCACTCTGCCCCTTGCTTGGAGGTAATGGGTACCTAGGCAGTTGCTGAGGCTGCTTTGATAGTGAGTGAGGGGTGGTTAATCCCTTGGGCGGTGGAGACCCTTTTTAGGTACATGCTTTGACTCCTCTCCAAGGTAGGTGATAGGGACAGAGTTATTCCACTTACCTCTTTCTCTTAGGGCCAACTTCTATTTGCGCCTTCTATCTTCTCATTTCTTTTAATGACCTTATCTATGACGTTATCATTTTTCTTTTGCTCGCACACTCGCTCACATTATAACATTTTATCTCCCTCTAGTGGTGTAGGTCCCTCGGGGCGTTTGGATTTGTCGCCTTGTTCTCGATGAATGGTGGCTCCCTTACTTCCTAGGATGTCCATGTAGTATAGGCTGAGGGGAATGGATCCCTTTTCCTAACAGGCAAGCTTATCCGATTTTCATCACTGGGCTAAATGCCCATGCATATGCCATTAATGCGTGCATGCATGAATTTTTCTTTTTGACGCTTTTGTGTTAAGATGCAATGCGTGCATAACAAGTGCAGAGGAAGCAAACATGAACGTAGGATGATGCAAAATGCCTGAATAAAAAGAATGATGTGGGTGGAAATGTGGTAGAAAAGCTTTGCAAGGCAAGGATACGACTCCAAGTCACCAGTAGCATGAGTTGACCGGCTCTGATTGCTCCATATGGTCCACCAAAGGCATGCCAGTGGAATGGACCTGAGTTTCCCATGATGAGGGAGTGACTACTTCAACCGTTGCTATTTTCCCTTTCTAATGCCTCATTTCTGCCATGGTGTCTTCTACTAGCACGACGAGCTGTTCTTGGAACAGAACTTCCATGTCCTAGAGCATCTCGTTGATCTATGTCTCTACAACTGCTCCTTTTGTCCTTATTAGAGGCAAGATCTGTGTGGTACGCAGACTCTTGGTCATTGCTCATGCAAGGGTCAGTACTTCCAGCCGGCAACTGAATTTGAGTAGGCACGATGATAAAAGATGCGGTTGCCATTGTAGATGAAGCTGAAATTGTTGTTTCTAAGGCTGTGATTGTAATGGGGACTGACACAGCTGCTGGGGTTGCCATGGGGACTGTTGTTGTAATTGAAACTGTTATGATTGACTGATGCTGTTCCCGGTGTGGCAGTTGGAACTGGGACGACTGTGGTCAGAGCTGAAACTGCTACAATTGAAACTGGAGTTACTGTGGTCGGAACTATATCTACTGTGGTTGGGATTGAAAATGCTGTGATTGAAGTTGAAATCGCTGTAGTTGAGGTTGAAACCGCTGTAATAGGAATCATAACTGTTGTGGCAAGAATTGAAATTGTCGTGGCATTCTCCTCAGAATAGTAAACCTCACTGTCTACTCACTCAACTGTACTTGACAGTGTATATTACTTTAGCACTGCTGTGTCCGGACCTTGACCTGGATCGAGAATCCCTGCACTAGCAAAGTGAGTGAAGGCAGGAGGGGACTTCTACCTCGATTGCAGCAAGCGCCTAGAATGTTGCAATTATTGGTAACTGAGTCTTTCTCGCTTTCTCCTCTCTTCCACAGCAACGGCTTGGTGATCCCTTGACCATACTCCTAGAGAGGTGTCCCTTTCTCATATTCCCAATAGTGACATATATTCTCGACCATCCTGGGAGGATTGCTACGAATAGTGGGTAGTTGCCACGCTCAAATTCAGAGATGAAGTTAACCGGCTCAAATCGATTAACCTAGGATAGAACATTGAAAGGCTTGGGGTCAAAGTGGACATCCTGGTGGGACAGGGCTGAGACAATAGCTTTTAGCCGTGATGGCTGTTCCCCACCAGATCCAGGGAATTTATACGTGTTGGATTAGATGGGTTCACGGTAGACTGGCAAACTCTAGCTAGGCCTCCTATGGCAAAACAAAGAATAAGAGTGGCACACATGAGTGATGCCGGATAGAACTAGGGAAGAAGTAGGACGACGAACAAAGCTGATGAGGCCTGATAGATTCTCTCGAAAAGAACTAAGGGAGAGAGGATGAACCCCTAAAGTACCAGCATCCTCGGAGCTTGCCGGCTCAAACAAGGTGGGGTCGACTATTCTAGGGTGTGCACGTGCATATGCGGGCGTGGGTTCAGGTGCCTATGTGAGCTGCCTCCTATGGGTTGATGACAATGTCTCCATCGTCAATCAAGTCCTGGACAGCACTCCGGAGAGCACAATAGCTGTTCGTCGAATGTCCACGAGTGCGATGGATCCACTTTATACCACTTAGGAAGCGGATCTGGTGGTGGACGGATCTCTGGTAGCTACAGGAGTGGTGCAACTTTAGGAAGGATATCACTCAATGACTCACCGAGTGGGGTGAAGTCGCCTTCCTTACGGCGAGGTTGCCTTTGCCGTTGTTGCTGCCCTTGCTGAGCTGACACAGCGTGACGTGTCGGCTCGATAGTGGTGTGTGGTGCAGTGCATGCAGAGCTAGATGCTAGTGAGGATGCAGATATAAGTGTGGGTACTATTCCCTACGTGCCAACGACAATGGTCCCATTGTCAATTAAAGTCTGAATGATATCTCGTAGAGTGTGACAACCATCATTTGAGTGCCTCAAAGCTCAATGATAATCGCAATATACGCTCGCGTCATACCACAAAGGAGGTGAAACTGGTGGAGGACGTGGATCGGGGAGTCTCAAAAGCGACACAACCTAAGGAAAAACAGCGCTCAGCGGCCTGCCCAGTGGAGTGTAGTCACTTTCAGTATGACGGCCTTGTTTCTGCTTAGGTTGCTGTCCTTGCCAAGCCGACGCGACGTGATGCACTGACTTGACGGTGGAAGGTGTGTGCATAGTGTGCAATGATGACCTACATATTGGGACCTGAACCTGATGCTGAGGTGGACAGTGAGTATGCTGTGTTGTGTGTGATGTTGAACGTGAGAGCAACAACTGCGGCATCGATACAACTCCAGGCGACGGGCTCGAGAAGTGTTGTATTCTCTCACAACTAAGGAGTTGGTCCTTAAGTGACTGTGATGCATGCTGTGACAAGTGCAGCCGTGGTGCAGGAGGTAGAGATAACACCCCCATCGTTGGAATAGTGTGAAGTTGGGGCGAAGGTATGGGCGATGGTGCAATGGGATGAGCCTGCAATGCTATAGTGTTCTACATTGGAACTCCAAGGGTCGAAGAAGGAGGACACCCAACAAGATCGAGGGAAAAAGCCATGTGCTTGAGCCTAGAGGCCAAAGCTCTCAAGTATTGAGCCTGCATGGCCGAGGACTCAACAAAAGATAGGGTATAAGGCAGGAGAGGAGCAAGAGTGGATCCTAACACAGAATTAGCTGCAGTTGGCCGGACCTCTGAAACAAGGGGGCCCGAGAGGGGGAACACAGCTGGCAATACATTCGGGTCCTACGTGGTGGTTGGCAAGGGTGAGTGAACTAGCTGGGTTACAGAGGTAACAGGTAAGGGTGACTGTGTTGACAGGGTTGTTGGATACTCCGAACCGGTGGTGAGTTGGATCACATTCACCATGGAGATCGAACCCTCGAGAATGGAGCGATACAGGGATAGTGGAAACGGAGCAGAAGAATCATGGATAAAATCTAAGGGGTCTAGCACAGTAAAGTTGGACCAAGTGGGAAAGATAGCATGGATTCCAGAGATCCTTGGTGCGCCTGGATGGCCATGCTTGGGGTGAGACTGGCTAACAATGCTAGAGGGGATAGGGACGGATGCAGATGCTTGTGCCCGTGTGGGTTCAGACTCTTCCGGTTGGGTGTGTATGACAATGACCTCACGGTCGATCAAGTCTTGAATAGCATCCCGGAGTGAGAGGCAATTATCCGTCGCATGCCCTGTGGTGCGATGGAAATTGAAGAATAAATCTACTTTATGCCACCCCGGCAACGGATGTGGTGGTGGGTGAATCCCAGGAAACTTCAAGAGTGATTGTAACTTAAGGAGGACGACGCTTAAGGGCTCGACCAAAGGCGTGAAGTGGCGTGTTGGGCAGTGTGGTTGCGCCTGTCCCTGGTATGGTCCTTGCCTTGCCGATACGATGGGTTATACCGGCTTGACAGTGGTGGTGATGTGGGAAGTGTGCGATGCTCTACGCGTGGGTGCACAAACTAACTGCTGCTGAGCTGGATGTCTCGTATTGACAGGCACTGCTGGGGATTCGATGTATGCGACGGTGTTTTGGGGAAGGCCTCTCTTTTTGTTGGAGTTGTTGCTCACGTCGTTGTGGTTGTAGCTGCTGCTGCTTGTTCCCGAGGTGGAAGTGGGTGATGTAGCCTGCATGGCGAATACGGTAAGTGCGGGGAAACTGCCACTACGCAACGAGCTTTCCACACGAGCGCCAGATCGGATCAGCGATGCAAATGTGGTGATAGGTTGTATGCTAAGTAGAGCCCCGATAGCTGGCTGTGCTCCACGGATAACCATCTCGATAAACTCCTTGTTCGAGGGTCTATCTCGAACTTATGAGGCAAAAGCCTGCCAATGTCCGACAAACTCCCCAAATGGCTCTTAGGGCTTCTGCTTGATGGCGACAAGGTCCTCGCGCTTAGGGACCAAGTCAAAATTGAAGGAGTACTGATCCATGAATGCCTGGCTGAGGTCGTTCCAAGTCTTGATCCATGCCATGTCTAGGGTTGTGAACCACTTCAGCGTAGGGCCGATCAGACTTTTCTGGAAGAGCCAGATTAATAACTTCTCGTCAGCCTGAAGCTGCGCGAGATCTCCGCAGTACGGCCTCAGATGTGAAATAGGGCAGCCCTTACCAGCGTATTTCTCAAAGTCTGGGACTTGGAAGTTCGGTGGGAGAGTTGCCTCTGGAAAGTAGCAGAGGTCCCGAAATTGATAAGACTAGCAGTCTCCTCCCTGCACTTGTCGAAGTGCCCTTTCGAGATTGCCTACCCTGGCATGGAGGGCGTCCGAAGTTGCTGCCATTGAGAGTGGTGCAACTAGGATGGATCTTGCGTATGCCGTATGGGTCGCACCAAGGTGCTCCTCCATATCCACCACAGTGTTTGCTGGTGTCAGTGCGCGATGGCCAGTGTACCCGTGCGTCGGTGTAAAGTGCATGGAGTATATGCAGAAACCTGATTCTGATGCAAGGAGAGAGAGGGAGATGTATGATGAACTACGTGAGGTGCAATGGGAGCAGGGTGCCGCTGTGGTCCTGGGATAGATCTAGGGAATAAAGCTTGAGGATGCGGCACCCTTGCCATGCCTAGAGGCTGGCCACCAAATGCATAGGAGGTATGCTGTGCAGTGACTAGTGGGAGTGTTGCAGACAGAGCCAGTTTTGCCATCACCGAGGCTGCGAGGAGTTGGGGCAATGGTTGAGGAGGCGGTGCAGTGGGTGCATCATGACATGCAAGGGGAGACAACAGAGGGACCTCTGGACCTGGAGGAGGAGTAGTAGGAGCTGGAACAATACAAAAGGCCATGCTCTAGAGTTTTTGAGCCAACTCAAGAAACTGCGGGGTATGGAGGATATGGGACACCTCGGTGGCAGCACCGGAGGTCGAGATCAAAGGCATGGGAGATCCAAGAGGAGGTTGAACTCCACGCTGTCCAGTAGAAAAAGATCCTATCAAAGGTGTCACTGTAGACGGCTGGGTGTCAAAAGTGACAGATCCAGTCAAGGGATAAGTCAGGGGTGGAGTCTCCGGAATGCGCGCGGCTGTCACAACAACGACCTCAATGACCGACTCCACAGTGGTGTGAGCCTACCAGTTTCCGGTGGCTGAGGGATTTCCGTTCATCAGGAAATGGTTGTTGGGAAGAATGACAGAGGTGGAAGAGGTCACTGTTAAAGGAGGGATTGAGGAGGCAGTCACCTCTAGAGAAGAAGAAGTCAAGAGCTCACCAAAGTGTTGAGCCATGATAGAACGGGAATGAGTGAGAATCGGACTACGACGACAAGACAAAGGACGGACCCTAGGACGAGCTATCGTCGAAGGCAACGGGTAGCTCGGGAAAGGTGATCGAGATTTGTCACTAAAGGGGAAACAGAGAATGAGGACTCTCGAGCTCCGGCAGAGGAACTCGCACAACAACTTGTAAAAAGAACAACAGGATTCAGGGAAACCTGATGTGAGTAAAACAAGACACAGATGCAATGTTATTAGGGTGGCATGAATGGCACACATGCATATGAATGCAACTAGCATGCTCTCTCTCACCAACTAAGTGTTTCCTAGGAGGTCGTCTACTCCAGGATCACACACTGGTAAATAGGTCTCCGACTCAGGCTAGAAAGTAAAGGTCCCCGTTCTAAATCCTGGCCAAAGCGCAGGCGGTGAACGGGTGGTGCGTTGGTGGCCTCGTCTCCTGCAGTAGCATAGAGCTGTACCCTCTACTAACACCGACACAACCCAGGACAAGGGGGTCAAACTAGCAACACGTCCTACGCTAAAGCTATAAGACGGATTATCAGAATTGCCCTTCGCAGACTGTAGGTGGACTCAGGAGAGAAGAATGCATGCCCTATATGCTCAATCATGCAATATACTTTAGTGTCTTTTACTTGCATTTTATTAACCAAGGGGGAGAGTTTAATTTGGTCTCTAGTTTTGCCTTATTAATTGTTCTCTGAGTTTGTATGTTTTATTTTAACTAGAAGGGGGAAACGAACACATCTCTACTCTCCTAGGCATGTCAAGTGTGAAAAGGGGAAGAAAACACACAAGCAAGGCAAGCAACAAACAAAAGGCATGATCATGGCATGTGCAAGTGTCATGACATCATGATTGTGAAGAGAAAAATCATCCATCATATCAAAAGGCAAGATACATTGCATGTGTGTGCAGTGACATAGCAAATGTGTAAAAGAAAGTGCAAAAGGCCCACTAACTAAACAAACAATCACCAACGAGGCAAACAAACAACTTATGAAGCCAAAGCAAGCAAAAAGACTATCCTGAAAGTCGGAATCTTATACTCCCTAGCGGAGTCGCCAGTTCTGTGACCGTGCCAACCCGGGGATCCAGCGCAGAGTCACGCCAGAGGGAGGAGATCACAGTCATGCCAAGATGGCGAAGGCGCAAGATAGAATAAATGAAAGGAGTCGCCACCTAGTCTTTTAAGGGAAAGACGAGGAAAACTACAAAAGATTGAATGCATGGGATGCAAATGGGAAGGCTGGATGTCTACTAACCAGAGGATGGGTAAGGATTCCTATTACGCACGAGGAAGGTATTAGGCACCCTCGTGCGCCCGAGAAACTCGGTCTTTCTAGCCTAAATCGCTT
>JAMKQA010023024.1:0-14383 GCA_024699735.1 Posidonia australis
CGTTTAAACTAGTAGGAATAAACAATTAAATAATTGAAAATAGTCACCCAAACCTGTGTGCGGCTAAGTGTCTCCAAGAATCGCACCAGAGCTAGGCTGCGCCTCCAACAAAGCACCTAAGACAAGGCAATTAATAAAATCTACGCATGAGTGACACTATTGTCACCCAATACGTGCCCCAAAACACATATAAAACTGACGAGGCCTAAGCTACTACAAAACCACGAAGAAAACGTGAGTATCGAGAAGCCAAAATTTCGATTTGGGAAATCATTTGAAAATCATGCTTTTTCAAAAACTTTCTTGTCGTTTCTTCTCTTTTAAAACTCATGCAAATTTTCACAAACCTTTTATGCATTTTAGGAAGCAATTTCTCTTCTAAAATTTAATCCAAAACACAATCTTTTCATATCTTAATTTACAGCAAAACCATGGCTGGAAACTAGCACAAACCACAAATCTCAATCCAAACTAAAACCTGTCGTATCACCCTGGCGACAAACAGTTGGCAAGTCTCCATCCTCGTCCACATTACAGTATCGCGGTGAACCACCCTGCATAGGAGTTCAACCGTCCCGACTGCAGCCTTAAAGTAACGTACTCTCATTGGTACAAGCACGGGGTGCGTCCTCACAATGCCCCTAGTGCCCAAGCACCTGCGGTGTCATGCCCCCAATTCCCATAATAATTTAAAACAAATTAAATTATAGTAAATTAAAAGCTAAACAAAAATATCAACTACTAGGAACCTGTGTGTGTAGCTACGAGACTCCGAACTATATGCACTATGCTAAAATCCACCTGTATGTTTGCACCTGCAACCCAAAACCACGAAGAAAAGCATGAGTGACAAAAGTCACCCAGCATGCACCCCACGAAAATGACGAAAAACAAATCTATATCAATTTTCTTTTAAATTCCTTTTGTAATCATTTTCTCTAAAACTCACATACCTGGCCCACAAGGCTTAAAACCAAAACAAACGCGGCCTACACTGGCTAAAACAACAAGGAGGGCTCTACCAGCCCAAAACCACAAACTAGGCCCTTAATGGCCAAAACCACATACAGGGAGTCGAGAAGCCCGACATCAGGCAATCAACTCTGGCCACAAGCAGCCACCAAGGTGCACTGCACTGCCACAGTGAAGCCATCCTTTGCAAGAGCAATCACCGTCCCGCGATTCTCTCACCTGGAGAACCCTCACAAAGCCAACTCCTCTCTAGAAAGGCAGTTCTGTCTCTTAGGACGCTACTAGCTATGAGGCACATGTCCCACGCACATTGGCCACCACAAGGTGTGCCTCCTCACAGCGTCCCCCACACGGTGCTATGGAGGGAGTGTCATACCTCCATGCTCGACAACACCTGAGCCTCAGTGCTCATAGCGACAGCAGGAGTATTATACCTCCCTGTCATGCCACAAGACACCTCAACCTACAGACCATAACCCTAGCCACGAGACAACAGTCAGGGAGTCTCATACCTCCAAGACCCGACGACCCTTAACCTCAGGTATCTTGGCCCCCGCCTCAACTAAGGAGACGTGCCCGATCACCCAAGAATGTCGTCACATTCCCAGGTCCCGACGACACGATCTCACGGTGTCTCGGCCAGCACACAGAAAACCAAGAAAACCATTTTCCAAAACGGGCCAACACAACTCTTTTGAAAACCATTTTATATCTTTGGAAGCTCTTTCAAAACCTCGACAAAACGGCACATCAGGTGTCCTATGAAACCACCACTGATGGCCCACGATCCCATCTCAAATGGGCAAAACAAACCAATTCGGAAAACCCACGAGAATCACATATTATAAAACAACTAGGCCTTAATTCGGCATACCAAAATGGACTCGGTATACTGAAATCTCTTGGATTGAAAGACTGACCAGAATTGGTCGATCGAAATAGGTGTAGACACCCAAAATGGTAGACCAAAAACTAGGCCAGTCGATCGAAAGTCCCTGGTTTGGTAGACCGAAGAAATTTGATAGATCGAATGCCGAATTTTGACCACATGACCTAAACTGACAGTAAAACGGCATTTGTGTATTTAGAAAACGACCTAGAGCTCCATTCACAAAAATCGCCCAACATGAGACCTAAGGGCAGAGCTCCAAAACAAGCACTACAAAATCCAACTAAAAATATATTGTAGACCCTCGAGTCTACTCCAAATCTACACAAACAAAACGAAAATCCATCCATCATACAGAGAGAAATAATTTTGAGAAGCCATAGGGGTCAAAAACAATCTAAAACCATACTTCGCCATAAATGGCCATAAATGCCACCATAAATCTTCATAAATTCACAATAAATTCAAAGAATGTAAATTTACCTAGATTTCATGCATTCCTATCATTTTTATGCTTTCTACAACACAAGGCGAGGTGCGTACTTGAAAAACGCGCTCCGATGAACCCCACCAACTCTGGTCGACCTCCAGCGACCAACACGCAGCCACACGCCCTTGGAGCTCCCACGACCAGCCACGAGCCGCCGCACACCACCAAACACACTGAGTAAAAGGGAGAAAGGGGAGGAGATGGGGGAGAGATGGGAGAGAAAGAGGCGAGACATGAGAGAGAGGGTGAGTGAGGGAGGGATGGAGTGAGTGGGGGAGAGCGAGTAGAGGTAGAGAGAAAGAGAGAGAGAAGGAAAATGGGGGGGAAAGAGGGAGGTGGCGTGCTCGGGGAGGAGGTGATGAAGCGAGGAAAAGGAGGAGAGGTGCGGACGAGGAGGTTGACGGGTCGTAGCTTTATACACGGAGATGGTGGTAACTACATGCGTGCATGCACAATGCAACCACCAGCCTTCCGCACGAGCCAGCGACCAACCGCACCAACTCACTCCCACCAACCGGTCCACAAACATGGGGCCAACATAAACCTAAGCCCGAGCCTACAAACACAGTGCCACAATACACAGGAACACAAAACCAACAGTCGGCCCTACGAGGCCCAAGCCCAAACCACAAAATCACACAAACGGGCCTCAAAACAGTAACACCCATCCAAGAATAACTTCATTAAAGTGTAAATAATTACAAAATGAATTTACAGGTGTTACATGGAGACTCTAACCCTAGACCTGGCCAACACTGGCACTGAAGATAGTCCGGGTCTACCATGCCTTGGGTCCTACAATACCACATAGTCTCAAGGCTCACTCCTTGGACTAAGACTCGACAACCACTACCTATGGCATGTCCTGACCCACTCAGAGGTCTCACTATCCCTTGTCAGTACGATCACTTGGTCTAAGCATGGTTCCCACAAATCTTAGCAAATCCTTTTAAAACATATGCAGCTTCCTTTAAACTTCTTTAAAGACCATTTCTCAAAATCAATATCAAACTTATTTTCAAATTATTTATTTTGCTCAAAATATTATTTTCCATATTTATGGTTCTCACTAACCATTTGCCACATTTATCTATTCATTTATTGGCTCACAATCATTTCATGTATTTCCTACTCACTATAGGAAATCTTTATCACATCATTCATTATCCATGTATTTCATATAAATATCACATTGTTTAATCTCAGAAATCACTGAAACACAGTCATTGAAAAATTGGCGAAACGCACCAATCATTTTCGTCGACTAAAATCGTCGTCAAAACTCACGACCTTGTCGCGCTAACAATAGTCGTTGGAAGGATCTGCCTTCCAATTTCACTGCCAGATTTATAGAAAGTTCAGTAACTACGGAACCCAACTGAAAATCGATGAAAATCCTTCAAAAAATTCCACAAGCGTGCATGGCATATAACAATACACATTTAAAACATACAGGACATATGGATTCATATATATCCTCATTATTCCATCAAAATCCCAGATTAACATGATAAATTTCAAAAACATCTTCAAAATTCAACATAAGCATGGTATCACCGATTTCTCATGCATTCCATGTTAATCTCATGATATAACAATCCTAGGCATGCTTCTCTACGTTTTCTCATCAATTTTAAGCAAAAATACATAGAGGAAATGGAGGGGGAGCGTACTCAGTGAGAGTTCACCGGCGTTTCACCCTTTTCCGATGAGCTTCGGCGACCTCCGGTGAACTCCTCCGTCGCCTGCATCTCCTTGGAGACGCACACACCGGTGGCGACCCCTCCGGCGAACGGCGGCTCCTCCTTTCCCTCCCCCTCACCTCACAATTCTCAGCTCTCCCTCTCAACTTTCTCTCTTGTTTTTTCTCCCGCCATCGAATCCAATGCAAGCATGGGTTTTTAAATACCCATGCATCATGCGATCAAAGGAGGATGATGCAGTTGCAACGGTGTTGACGGGTGCAGGTAGCGCAATGGCAGAAAATCGGTTGTCAGGTGGGTAGGCAACAATTCCTGTTTTTCTGACATTTTACTATTTAAATTGTGTGCCGATAAAACATGCCACCAAAAACCACTAGTCTTCCTTGCCTAGATTATCCGCTGATAATACTCGCTGACATTAATCGCTTGCTATGTCCTCTAAGACTATCTGCTTGACCCTTACTGAACAATACTAGAGAAAAACAAGAACTCAAACAAGCCATCAATCCATAGGCACACAGCTCAAACACCAACACATATTCCCATAATCACAAGAAATCAAGTTCCAAGGTATAATTACTGATATTAAATTTCATTATCAAAATACATTGGATCTAATTACAACCCTAGGCATTACAGTTGTCCTTAGAGAGGACGGCTTGCCCAAGTGAGGTGAGCAGCTTTCCCCAATGGGGTTAGCTTTTGAAGGTCCTTCAAGTGGGAGGACTTGGGGATGGATTTGTCCCTCCACAGTGTGGCAATGTAGTGCACACTTTCAGTGGCTGCTTGTGGCCAGTATTGACTACTTAGCACCGGGAAGTACAACACACTATTACTTTTGGTTGTGGTTGCTCCAGAGTGACATTTTGGTTGCACCTGTATGGCATCGTGTTTTGTTGTGTCTTGATTAAGGAAATCAAGCTCTGGTCTAGAGTAGACCATGGTGTTGTGACTTGTTTGGTTGAGCAATGTCTCAGTGTTGGCTTTGGTGGTTGCTGCGCTTGAGTGGCGTGGCGATTGCCTGTTTGACTTAAGTGTTTGTTATGCTGTGTGCTCTGGATGCCATTGCATGCATTCAGACACCGTTGGCTATCTGATCCACACTGAAAGTGCATGGGGTCAGATGATGTGTTTTTTTTGTTTGGCATTGGGCTTAACTTGGTGTGAGTGGTCATTTTAAGTATGCATAAAGGTTTTCAAAAGAGCATGTATGTGGTTTTGAAAGGAAAAGAAAAGAATTGCTTTAATGGCATAGTTTTCGTGGTTTTGCTGATTGCTGGTTGCTGGGCATCCTAGTAGTATGCCTGTGTTTGGTTGCCATCAGCATTATTTGTCGACTGTTTAGGTGGGGTGTGTGTGCTGGGTGACCGCTTTGAGTGGTCACTTACGCGAGCTATGTTTTCCTAGTTTTGCAGGTGCTGGATAGGAGTTGGTTCTCAGTTAGTGCACATAGGAGGAGTCATGTTGCCACACATCAAGAATTATGATAAGTTTATAGTTTTAGTTTTAATGCTATTGTTTATGCTTTATAAATTATGTGTGAACATAGCTTTTTTTAACTGTAATTGATAAAAGAATAATGAAATGAAAAATGTAGCTAGGTTTGATAGATAGCAACTTAAGGGTCGTTACATGATACTATATCAGGTATTTTTGATTCATGTGTTTGCTCTTCATGTATTTCTTCATTATCATTAGAATGAATACTCTTCAACATAACAATAGAACCAATCGTTGCTTCCAATCTTGTTTTGTTGATCGAGCACATTGTGCTCCATTATCATCTATTATAACTAACATGGTAGATAGAAGAAATGACATCAAAATTAGAATAAATGATATCAAAATTGAATATGATACAAAAATTATACAGAATGATATCAAATGACTAGATGATACAAAAAAATGTAAGACATGATACTAAAAAACAAAATAAACGATACTAAACTAGCAAAAATGATACCAAAGACAAGATAATACCAAAAATGAGGAAATGACATCAAAATTAGAATAAATGATACCAAAATCCAATATAATACAAAAATTATACAAAATGATACCAATGACTGGATGATACAAAAAATGTAAAACATGATATCATAAACATACTAAATGATACCAAGGACAAGATGATAAAAAAATAAAGGAATGATACTAAAAATAGAATAAATGATACCAAAAATAGAATAAATAATACCAAACTTGCAAAGATAATACTAAAGACAGGATGATACCGAATGAAAAAACGATACCAATAATGGAATAAATGATACTAAAAACCCAAATGATACAAAAATCATATAAAATGATATCCAATGAGTAGATGATAAGAAAAATATAAGAAATGATACCAAATGACAAAATAACATCATACTTAAAAAATTAATACCAAAGGAAAAGAACGATACCAAAAAAACAAGAGAATGATACTAAAACTTCAATGACAACACATAGGTGAAAATGAATGATTCATATTTGAAATTGAGTGAGAGGGTCTATAAGTAAACTAAATGTAATTATAATATAGTATAAAACCACCATGTTGAGGACTCTCTTCATATCATAATAACGATATAATATATTTATTGTAAACAAACTCAAGTGAGAGCAGCCTTCACATGTGGAATAAAGAAAAGGAGGAAAGCGACGAAGATTAAAGAAATTGGAATGTCAGGAAAGTAGTGTCCTCTAACATAATCAGAGATGTTTCACATCAAAAAATCGAATTTCCCTCTCAATCGTTTTGTCTTGGTTCGCATTGTTCATTGTTAGAAGCTATTATTCATTGCATAACATGTCTGACAAAGAGAGAGAACAAGGTGACACAAGGATTCAAGACGTGTCCATGCCATATGTCATACTACATAGGCTGTGTAAGATTTGGCGTAAACATCTGTACAAGATATTCTCAAAACAATGAAAAAAGTTATGTATAACTTTCATTCACAATGTATTATACAGGGGGTTGAGATTCTTTACGTAGAGCATTTAACATAGTAGTTTTTTATATAGAAAAAAAATCCCCCTTTCTAGAATGTGATTCAGACGCCGCGCACGAAAATCCAACATGGAAGTTCAGTCAGGAAGGCGGCATGACGTCGACTGCTCGACCCCCCGGATGCTGGATAGCCCGTCCCCCCACAAGCGACCGAAGACGCATGGCATCGACGACAGTTTCCAATGCAAAGTGGCCATTAATTACAGTAGGATTACGAAGTAACAGGGCCTCTTCCAGCCGATAACTTTCCCGTAGACACATGCCCATTGGCCAAGGCCAGTCCTCTTTACAACCACGAAACACATGTAAGTTTCACTAAAATGATAACCACCACTGTTTGCCCAGTGCATGCGATCCACGCGCGAACAGCCATGGCTCAAGACAACAATGATACCACCAGGACCACACCCATGCTACCCTTCTGCTTCCATTCTGTTTTCATCTTTATCCTTTTACTTTTCCATTCATTCATAGGGATGGAACGTGCAAGGAAGGGACAGAACAAACGAATCTAATCCCGTAAGAGAAAATAATAATAATAATAATAATAATAAGAAGGCATCATTTGGGTTGTTGTATTTGCTTGCTCGGTTGGTGTCCGGAAACTTGCACTTCCAGTATTATTATTCAATTTTCTTTCTCGAATCCACATGCTGCTGCCACCGTGAAAGCCGCAGCTTCCTGACCTCCGCCGAGCAAGGGAGAGTGAGAGATGAAGAAGCTCTGGAGAGAACCGCACTGCCGGAGGCGGTGGCAGTTGCTGCTCCGGGAGCTCAAAAGGCTCCTCTTGATCCCGCGCCGGTTCAGCCTCCACGATCCAACAGGTTGGTGGGTGGTGCTAGAGACACTAGTTCTCCTTTTCGCTTGCTAGTGATAGATCGGCTGGGATTTTGGGTCCTGCCCAATTCTGTGAATATATGAATGAGGAGAATTCTCCATTTGGGAAAGTTGTTTGCTGCCTTGGATGAAGGCTTTGTATCTGTCGTGTTTGTAAGCGTGGAGATGGCTTTTGGGTGGGTGATTAGGACAGTGGGAGAGACAATTATTACATCCCTAAACGTAGATAGAGATGGAGTAATCTTTCGAAGACCTAATTGTTATCGACGTGCATTGTAGTCGGAATGGTACTTCGTAAATAATGTTTAGGAGTAGTAATTTCGAATTACATAGTGATGCGGATCACCAGCTTGGATTATACAAGTATCAGTCCATCTCAATCCATAAATTCTAGTATTCACTAACCCAATTATCACCCACGGTTGTCATAATATATTCTACTAGCTTAATTTGCAAATATGTTGCCTTAGCCCATAGATGTCGAATTTTCGAAACCCAGATTGTTAACCCTGCTTATCTCTTTGTTCAAGTGGAATCCGAGATAACATCTGACTTACTAATTAGGCATTACATGGTGAGGTAGACGTCTTTCTGGTGTTGAGTTCATCAATTGAAATGAAGTCTTCATGAATCCATTCACAACATGTCGATCTCCATCTTACAGGAATCGCATAATCAAGTTGGAAGCTAGATTTATTCGATTCTTCTTGCAGGCCCTTTACCATTTATTAAGCAGTTCTCTAGCAAAGAGATCGTAAGGGCAACATTTGGGCTCAGTGCGATACTCGGCAGTGATTCAAATGGAAACATTTATAAAGCTCAGTTCTCCAATGGACTCGTTGCTGCTGTTAGAAAGGTACGAGCTTCTCAAGCAGGTACTAGTAGCTTCTATCGGGAAGTGGAACGCCTTGGCCGCCTATACCATCGTCACCTTGTCAGATTGAAGGGGTTCTCTGAAGGTCGTGATAGGTAAGTTCCTAATTTTCCTCTCGATAATAAATCAGATCAGTCACTTTTATTTCTCATAAAGACTGATTGCGCATGTCATTTTGTTGTTTAGGCCAGAGTTCTCTTTAATTGCTCATGCTTACTCTATAAAATTGATGATGTTAGGTTTCTAATCTTTGACTACATGGCAAATGGAAGCCTGAAGGACTGTCTTAACGGTATACATAATTTTTTGTTAAGTTCGAAACTTCGAAGTTTTGGGGAATGCAATTCCAAGAGGTTATATCCTTTTTGTTGTTTGGGCAGACCCTCTTAAGACACCACTTAATTGGAGAACCAGATTGCAAATAGCCATCAGTGTAGCAGCTGCACTCGTAAGTGCCAGAGTGTATGAGCTTGAGTACCTTGCATCACATGCAAATTGCTGGATCTGAAATAACCGATTTTCTCATTTGTGAAACCTTACTCTGCAGGAATATCTTCAATTCTTCTGTGATCCCCCAATTTACAGCGTCTCCATTGCCTCGACAAACGTGTTTTTGGACGAAAATTTTGTTGCTAAGGTCAGTGCACAGGACATTTATTTATACCGGCATTATACTACAGTTCAAATGGCTTAAACATCCATCAAAGCTTAGTATATGTATGCTGGTGTTTATCACCTTTCAAATGGTTTAAACTAGTTGGTAATATGCATTAAACTTGGTGTAGTTATTTCCTTTACAATTTGCAATAAGTATACTTTACTATGAAACCGCTTCTGATTTTCAGTTTAGTACATCTGAAGGTCAGGTTTTTCCCAGATAGAACTGCTGGTCTTGTTACAGAATAATAAGGAGAGACAGCATCGATTATAAACAGCTATATATGGTTTGTGCCAAAAGAAATCTTGAAAAAACAGATTATATTAAATCAGGATTTGAATTGTACCTTTGATGCTTATGAAAAATTCTGATACTGGAAGCTTCTATTATAGACAATTATTAGAATGGCAATCTCAAACATCAACTCTAGTTAGGGTCAGGCCGTGGATGATAAGCACGATGTATTCTCATCAACTTCTGAAATCTCAGTATTCAAACATCTAAAATGGTGATTTTATATAACAATAATGTGATTGGTATATTGATGATCAACCTACATGATGGAATATTTGTAAAAAATGGTATTTATGTGATGAACGTTTATGCTTTAGAATGCATTTGGCATTTCATTTCTGACCTTTTTGGTTTACATACAACGTATTTTGCATAATCAGTTGCAATATATGTTTGGAACACAAAAATGAAGTTAATCAGTGACATACATATTCCATATCACTTGGGGAAGACATACAAAAACAGAGTCAACCTTCAGACATACACAAATTGCTCAGTATCTAATACTTTAGTATTCAACACAACACATTAATTCTTAAAACTTGGTACTGGTTACGACATATTGATTCTTGAACTTTCTTGATATATCAGATATGTCATGTTGGCTTACTTGACTCTGGCAACCGTGTTCTTGAACCAGAGGGTACATGCTCAACAGGTTAATATTGCCTCTTACATGATTTTGGCCTAGTGTTTCCCCCCTTCCCTTCAAACTTCCCTTTTCTGCTTTCCTTCAGGCATTACTGATCCTAGAAGGAGAAATGTGATATTCCAGTTTGGGGTGTTGCTTCTCGAGCTCGTCACCGGTCAATCATTCGAGAGTGAAGGTGCAGAATTAATAAGCTGGGTCCAGGACTCCAGCTTTACTTATTCAATGCATAAGATGGTGGATGCTGATCTTGGGGACAACTACAACCCCAAAGAGCTTAGTAGTCTTCTCACCATAGCAAGGTTATGTACAAGAGCAAGAGACTATCCACCAATATCCATTCGACAAATACTCCGGTATCTTCAAAAGAAAGCAGAATTGTAACCTTCTGATTCGTGGAGTTTATTTTTGGGAAAGAAGAATCATATGTGTGTGTATTTTTTTTATTGTAAATCCCTCCATTGAAGCTGTGAATTTACAATAAAGAAAGAAAAAGAAAGTGGGAAGATTTATTTCGTAAGTGAGTTGGGAAAATGAGACATTTTAGTTTTTCTGTTCTCCACCAATCTGTTCCCGGAAGAATATCTGAATGATACACGTATGATCGAGAGCCCAGGTGAGGTCCAAATGGAAGGATGGAAGTCTCCTATTCAAGGATTGCCTCCTGACTAGTGTTCGATGGTCCCAATTTATTTTATCGTATCCATGATTTCAATTTCTAAAGAATCCTAAAAAATGTCATACAAAAATTAAGAGACTAATAGAGATTGATAACACCATGAAGATCGAATTGAAGGCATCCTTTAACAAGAAGCATCAGTGAAGGCTTTTTGCAAGAGGCCATGGTGTCTATGGTCAGGACATTATGGGGGCTTTTTGCAAGTTATTTCCCATTCTATGATGGTTTTTTCCAGTCCAGTGAGGACTTGAGGAAGGAATAAGAGTGTGAAGGTGAGAGTAGCATCAATGACCAGAATAAAACTACATGTAGAGGTGTAAAAATGGTCAGCCAACTTGATCCGGCTCAAAATGTATCCAAACTGATCCTGACCCCTAAGGCCCTCCCGCAGTCATGGGCTTAGGCTGGGCTGTAGGGCTGGGCTCAAAATGGTTTAGTTGATTCTATTATCAAACATTTTCAATTAATTGCTCGACCTTTGCTCATGAAAACAAAGCTACTAGAGTTTGTTTGGAGACATGCCATTTTACATGCTATACATCATAGGTAAGAATTAGACCTACAACTTATCATGTATTTTCTCCATATTAGCTTGCTTGTAGGGCAACTCCCAAATATTTCACATCTTCATGTCTTTGGTTATGTTGTATCTGTCCCTATTTCTCCCAATCAACGTACTAAGATGGATAATTAATGTAGACTTGGTATTTATGTTGGTTTTGATTCTTCATCTATTATTAGATATCTTGAATCCTTAACTTGTGATATGCTTAAAACATGTTTTGATGATTGTCAGTTTGTGTAACATTTGTAAATTCATTTTGTAATTATTTACATTTTAATGAATTTATTCTTAGACAGATGTTACTATTCTGATGCTCGTTTGTGTAATTTTGTGATTTTAGACTTAGACCTCGTGGGTCAGCTTCTAGTTGTATGTTGTTGTGCGTGGTTGACACTGTGTATTATGACACTGTGCTTGTGAGCCCATGTGGAGCCCTCGTTTGGGGGGTCAGTTGGTGAGGCATTGCACTTGGCCATGTGTTGGGTGCCTGGTGGTTGGGCTATGTGCAATTTGGCTAGCAGGTGGTTAAAGGCGTGTTGGTGTGCGTGCACAGTGGCTTCCTCCCTCGTGTATAAATGCATGCATGGGGCGAGTCTTCTTCAGTACACCTTCCTCTCTTCTCCTCCACGCCATCCTCCCTTCCCCTGTTTCCAGTAGCGGCCGAGCAGAGCGGAAGCACCAGAGCCTAGCCAAGTCTCCTCCCCCTTCCTTGTTGTAGAAAGTATGAAATTGGTAGGAAATGATAGGAATGCATGAAATCTAGGTAAATTTATATTCCTAGAATTTATTGTGAATTTATAGTGATTTACGGTGGCATTTATGACCATTTATGGATATGTATGTTTTGGGTCATTTTTGACCCCTGTGGTTTCTTGAATTTGTTTCTCCTTACATGGTGAATGGATTTTAGTTTTGTTTGTATGGATTTGGAGTAGACTCCAGGGTCTATAATATATGTTTTAGTTGAATTTTGTGGTGCTTGTTTGGGAGGTCTGCCCTTAGGTCCCATTTTGGGCGATCTTGCAGGTGGTGCCCTGGGCTATTTTCTGGTTTCACAGAAAACGGCATACGAAACCATTTCGGCATGCCTTTTTTCTGTCAGTTTAGGTCCTCTGGTCGAAATTTAGTAGACCGAACTTTCTCAATCTACTGTTTTTTGCTATGAGTGTTGACTGTTGTGCTCTAATTCAGTCGACTAGATTTATTCGGCCTATCGAACTAGAAACTTTTGGTCAACCGATCTGATTTTCGGTCTGCCATTTTGAGTGTCTGTACCTATTTCGGTCAACCGATTCTGATCGGTCTTCCAATCTAGGAGATTTCAATACACTGATCCCATTTCGATATGCCAAATCAAGGCTCAGCTGTTTTATAAAATATGATTTTCGAGAGTTTTTAGGGTTAGTTTGTTTTGTCAATTTGAAATAGGATTGTGGACCTTCGGTGGTGGTCTTGTGGGACACCTGATGTGTCGTTTTGTCGAGGTTTTGAAAGAGTTTTCAAAGATATAAAAATGGTTTTCAAAAGAGATGTGTAGGCCCGTTTTGGAAAATGATTTTCCTGGTTTTTTGTATGCAGGCCGAGACACCATGGGACCGTATCGTCGGGACCAAGGAATGTGACGACATTCTCTAGTGGTCGGGCATGTCTCCCTAATTGAGGTCGGAGGCGGAGATACTTGAGGCTGAGGTTTGTCAGGTCTTGGAGGTATAAGATTCATTAACTATCGTCTCAAGGCTAGGGTTGTGGTCCGCAGGTTCAGATGTCTTATGGTATGATGGAAATGTATGATACTCTTGTTGTCGCAGTGAGCACTAAGGCTCGGGTGCTATCCAGGTGGGAGAATCACGGGACGATGATCGTCCTTGCATATGGTGGCTTCATTGTGGCAGTACAGTGCACCTTAGTAGCTGCATGTGGCTAGAGTTGGTTGCCTAATGCCGGACTTCTTAACTCACTATGTGTAGTTTTGGTCATTGAGGGCCACATTTGTGGTTTTCGGTTGGTAGAGTCCTATTTGCTGTTTTGGCTAGTGTGAGCCGCGTTTGCTGTGGTTTTTGATCTTGTGGGCCTAGTTTGTAGGATTTTAGAGAAAATGATTTGCGAAATGAATTTAAAGGAAAATTAATTATAGTTTTGTTTTCCATCATTTTCGTGGAGTGCGTGCTGGGTGACTGTAAACACCCCATTTTGGCAGCCATTCGCAGCAGATTTCTCCGAAAGAGCGCGCTCCAACGGTAACGAGGTACTCCACCCCCGTTATACCCTAAAAACAACCGTAACACTTAAACCAACCTAAACAAACCCTAAACACCAAGCCTAACTTAAGAATCCAACCTGTGTGCCCTGTGCCAGTGGCATGCGTTGTCCGGTTGCGTGTCCTAATCGCGCGTCGTGGATGAGCGTAAGGACCAGGGCTGTCCTACACGAGCCGCTCGACCAGTCGCTGTCATTAGGGGTGCAAACGGATCGGATATGGTACGGATATGGGTGTTACCATATCCGTATCCATTTTCGAAATGCGGATACGGATACGAATACGGATAGGAAATTTACATATCCATATCCTTAAAAATCGGATACGGATACGGAACAGATAAAAGGGGATCGGATATGGATAAAATCGGATATAAAATCGGATATAAAAACGGATATGGCAATATACACATTACATAATTAATCAAACAATTAACAATATTTTCATATAATTATATATTTTAAGTTATTTAGTATATATGAAATAAAAATAATATATATCAAAAATAAAAATAAATT
>JAMKQA010023025.1:0-12618 GCA_024699735.1 Posidonia australis
CTATAAATTGAGGTCCATATGTAGCTCTCAACTCACCAATTCCTTCATTGAGCTATATTCCATTAAGTGATTCAAGTGAGTTGTAAAAATTCGATTAAAGCTTTGCTTCAAGTCCTAAATGCTACAACATTCATTCAGTCAAGCAAGAGCAAGATCGCAAGTGCTCAAAAGCTCTCTCTTTCAAGCAATCTGAGGTTCTCCGGGAAGGAGAAGGAAATTGTGATACAAGTGTACAAATAAGGTAATTTTTGTAGCTTGTAATATTCTTGTTATTGAATATAAAGGCTAAGGTCTCAAGTGGGGAACTTGAGGAGTGGACTAAGCCAAAGTGGCTGAACCACTATAAAAATCCTAGAGTTATTATTGCTTGGTTTGTGAATCAATTTTTAACATTATTAAGTTTGTTCTTAAAAATTTAAAGATTAAATAAAAACCGCAAAATCTCTATTCACCCCTCCTCTAGAGAAGCATTAAGATCCAACACCTACTAGGCTCCTTCGTCGAGACCGTTAAGCCTTTCGAGCCTCTTTTTCAGCACGGTTCGGTCCTTTAGCCCTCTCCTCCATCACTTCCAGGGCCGTCAGGCCCTTCCCTTGTCGGTGCCAGTCCCTCTAATCACCAGTGACCCTTTCTATCACCTAGGACAGGCCAATGAGCCTGTTTGACGGTCCTTTTAGGGTTGCTTTACCACCGATGATCGTGTTGGTGGCACCTATTTTTATCCAGTCCATGTGGCAGACTATAGATACTCCTTACTACTACTACTAAGAGTGATTTTGTATTGTCCACCTGATCTATTACTTCTCGTATGTTATTGGACTCATATACCATTTAATTGGGAGTATTTCTTCACTATTGTGGATTTAAATAGCACTATTCAGATTTGATTTCTTTAAAATCAGCATGATTTCAAGGGAATCTCTTATTAAAAATCTCAATGTGTCATTTCAAAAACTTGATGGGAATAACTACTTGTTGTGGGTACAAAGTTTTGAAACATTTTTGACTGCATATCGTAAGATCAAATATCTTATTGAGCCTCCTCTTGATACCAAAGACAATACTTATGAAGACTAGTATATTGATGACTCTGTTATTGTCTTTTGGATGACGAATAGTATGGAACCAAATATTGCCCGTGGTGTGATGTTTTTGAGACCTGCAAAGAAAATCTGAGACACCTTGAAGAAGATGTATGGGTATATGATGAATATTTCTCGTGTTTTTGAGATATATGAGTAGATCTTCTCATTACGAATGAGAGACAACTCTATACAAGACCACTTTGCTTCACTGAAGACTCTTCTGTATGAGTTTGACGTTTATCAACATCTACTACTATGTGTCAGTGTAGGGAGGAGCTAGTCATTGTAGCCTATAGAGCTCTCTTCTTAGATTCGGTCAGATCTTTAGTGTAGATTCTACACCTAGTCCGGATACCTTCTCTCACGTCCTTCGTATTTCGACTGACATATCCACTACTTCGTTTAATCATTTTTCTATGACTGTTATCTAAGGTCGTAGTTCTGGTCGAGGAGGACGTTGTAGACGTATAGATGGCAAAGGCCGCATACCATACGAGCACTGTGGTGGTACAAATCAGCGATCAGATTGTTGCTGGAAGAAGTTTGGAAAATCAGATTGGAGATAGGTTTCCACTGAAACAGAGACTACTACATTCACAATTACTCTTGCTACCAATATGCCTTCAGTGACCCTCTCACAGATGAGTACGCTCAGTTCCTCCAATTCTGCGAAAATCAATCTTCTACTGCTATGACATCACATGTTACTGCTTTCACCTCAAGTACCTCTTGTTTGTTAGCTTCGAGGGATAATTCTTGGATTATTGATTCAGGAGTATTCTTTCACATGATTGGTAGCTTTGACCTTTACTCTCGTATATCTTAATTATCTAACGTTAGATTTGTTTCTATTGTTGATGTTAGGACTTGTCATGTTTCTGGACAAGGCACTATTTGCACCACGTCTTAGTTAACATTAGACAAAGTCCTCTATGCCTTTGAATTTTCAGTTAATTTTTTATCCATTAGTGCTATTACCAAGTAATTTCACTGTTTTGTAACATTTTTCCCTTTTCACTATATCTTTTAGGATTTGCTGACGGAGAAGAGGATTGGTTTAGAACGTGAGCGTGGTTAAGGAGTTTACTTACAGTCAAAGATGAGATATCTCGAGGACTTGCATCATTGGCTTTCATAGGAGAACTCTCTCTCATTTGGCGCTTGGGTCATCCTTTTCTAAAAAAGTTGCAGCAAGCAGTTCTTTAGATTTCTATTTCTTTTTTTCATTAGGAGTTAGGTAAGCACCATCGTGCTACCTTTCAGAGGCTTTGTGGTTCGTAGTCAGAGTTCTTTTGAATTAATTCACTGTGATGTATATGGTCTGATTATAACATCATTTGTGTCTAGTTATAGATATTATATTGTGTATTGATGATTTCTCTCGAGTTTTATGGGTTTATTTGTTAAAAGATAGAGTTAGTGTTCTTGATATTACTAAGAATTTTTTTGTTGAAATAAAAAATCAATATTCTGTTTGTCCAAAAATTGTTCGCATGGACAATGTTTTGAAATTCACTCAAATGAACCTTTGAAGTTTTTGTGATTCTTTAAGTGTTATTTATTAAACTTTTTGCCCACATACGTCTCAACATAATAGTGTTGCTGAAAGAAAGCATCGACATATTCTTGATATAGTGCGTTTCATTATGATTGAGATGTATGTTCCAAGTATATGTGGCCAGATGTAATACTCACAATCCTATATCTCATTAATCGTATGTTTTCTATCCCATTTGGGTGAGAGATTCTTTTGTGATGGTTGCATCCTGATTCTACGAGTATTTGATTGTGTTGCCTTTGTCCAAGATTTAACTTCGAATATGGATAAACTGGCTCTATGCTCTATTCGCTGTGTTTTTGTTGGACATTCTCGTACTCAATAAGGATATCAGTGCTTCATCTTTACCAACAGAAAATACATTGTGTCGGTAGATGTTACATTCTTTAAGAGTCAGTCCTTCTTTGGTAGTGTTGATTCACTTGTAGACATAGAATTAAACATCGATTTCGTGTCGGACTTCGGTTTAACAAAAATAAGAAACATATCGGACATCAGTGGAAATATCGATGGAAACATGGTAAATTTACGAAAGTTCATGGAAATAGATAAAAACTTTGAATTTTGATTTCAAACTTGAGAATAAGCTGAAGTAAGTAATAATCTACATCTTAGACTACTTAGATTAACTTCTTCAATATGTATTTCATTTAAATACACTGGATGAACTTAATACAAATATCTTGAAACATAAATAATACGTAAAAATGATTAATAAATGTTTAAAAACAAAAGTGCTTATAAAAGTTACCTCTTAACAATTTACTATTTTTTATTTAATTATGAATTTTATTACTTTTTAATGATTTTATAGAGTTATTAGGTTAGATCTATGTAATATCAAATTATTAACATTAAAACACAAAAAAAATCCCCTAAAACCTATGTATTATTAGGTTAGATCTATGTAATATCAGGATATTAACATCAAAACACAAAAAAAACATAAAAAAGCCTAAGATGTATGTATTATTAGGTTAAATCTATGTAATAACAATTTAGTAGTATAAAAATACAAGAAAAAAAAATGGAAAACCTAAAATTTATGTTTTATTAAGTTAGGTCTAATTATTATTATGATAGATCTAAGATGTAGATCTACATGAAAAGTTCAAAATACAAACACAAAATGGAAAAAACTAAGATTCTATATAAAAATCAAGTTTTATATCTTAAGAAGGGATATAATTTAAGAGCAACTAAGGAGAAAAGGCTTTTTAAGTTTGTAGCAATTCACTAGATTGCGAAGGAGTAGAAAAGATACACAGGAAGTCATGAACTCATAAAAGAGAAAAAGCAAACGAAAAGGAAGGAACTTTGGTGCAAGTCTGTAGGTTTAATAGACATGTCAGTCGACATTGTTCAAATTCAATGTAAAAACTACATTGTGTCGACCGACACTCTGACACTCACCGACATGTGTCGAAGTTTGGCTCTGACATATGGTATTTTTCGATTTACACTTGTAAATTGTGTTAGCCAACTCAAAATCCTACATGTGTTGGCGAAATATCGCCGACACATCGTTGACACCTGTTGATGTTTAATTCTATGCTTGTAGAGAGTATTCCTTTACCTATGCCTATAGAGACCTGTGATATTGATGGTACTAACATATGAAAGACAAGGTGCTTTGACTTTTATAGGTATATCGTCGACGGTAGCATTTCTTTACAGTCATTACTTTTCACATTTTGCAGATCTATCATTCACAGATCTTGATTTACCAATTGTCATTCGGAAAGGTACACGTGCTTCCATAATTCATTCTATTTCACATTTTGTTAGCTATGATAGACTCACCCTGTCTACTGTACCTTTGTCTTGTCCATTGTTTCTGAATCACTTTTCAGGAACTACTAAGAGATTAAATTATTATCATAGTGGAAAGTAGTTATGGATAAGGAGATGCAGGCTTTAGTGTCTCGAGGTACTTGAGACTTAGTCCTTGATCAACAGATACAAATGTGATTACATGCAGGTGGGTGTTTACTATAAAACTTAAGCTTAATGGTGAAGTTGATAGATACAAAACATGTTTAGTAGCATGTGGATTTACATAGGAGTATGGTATGGACTATGTTGAGACCTTTTCTCCAATAACAAGGTTGAATTCCATAAGGATCATTCTGTGTATTGTAGTAAATCACTCCTGGGAACTCAGCTAGTTAGATGTAAAGAATGTTTTCCTATATGGTGATTTCACAAAATAGGTGTATATGGAGCAATCTTCTAGGTATATTGCTCAGGGGAAGGATCAGGAAAGTAATCCATGGCCTTCAGTAGAGTCTGTATGCTTGGTTTGAAAAATTCAGTAGTATCATTGTGGATTTTGGTTTTCGACGATGTGCCGTCGATCACTCTATTTTCTACAGATGCACAGAGAGTGGGTGTGTGATTCTTGCAATGTATGTAGATGATATTTTGATCATTGGTAGTGATACTACAGGCATTCAGCAGATAAAGAGCTACTTACAGGCACATTTTATCATTAAAGATATGGACAGACCTAAGTATTTTTTGGGCATCGAGTTTGCTTACGCTAAGGATTGATTAGCATCGTCCAAGACTAAATATGCGTTGGACCTTTTACAGGAGACAAGGTTGCTAAGAGCACTCCATTTGATCAGAGTCTGGATCTTTGGGATAACTTGTCATCTTTGTTAGAGGATACTGGCAAGTACAAACGATTAATTGGAAAACTTATCTATCTCACTGTTACACGGCTACACATTGCTTACACTGTTGGAGTGCTCAGTCAATTTATGCAGAGTTAAGAACAGTACACTGGTTGGAGACCTTGCGAGTACTATTTTATATTAAGAAAACTCCAGATTAAGGAATAGTTTATAGAAAGCACAATCATCTACGTGTTGAGACGTATTCAGATTTTAATTACGTAGGAGTTAAGAGAGATCGGAAGTCTACTTTTGGATACTATACATATATCGGAGGAAATCTTATTACATGGTGTTGTTTCTAGATCCAGTGTTGATGTCGAATATCGATTTATGGTACAGACTGCTTGTGTAATGATATGGCTTTGTTCTTTCTTGATAGAGTAAGACTTCTCTATTGACGTGTTTATGGAAATGTATTGTGATAATCAAGCAGCTATTCATATTGCTAATAATCCAATCTTCTATGAACGCATCAAGCATATTGAGGTAGATTGTTATTACATTCGAGATATGGTAATGTAACGGATAATCTCTACTCCTTATAGGAAGTCCTCTAATCAGTTTGCGGACATCTTCACCAAAGGGTTGAATGTAAGACAATATGAGTCTCTTTGTACTAAGTTGGGCATGATCAATATATATACTTCTACTTAAGGAGGAACGTTAGTAATTAAATAATGTTAGGAGGTTATATGGTCTATCTTGTATTAGGTAATTTGATATTCGTTTATCCAACCCAATATATATGTAATATGTAATCTCGGATAATGGATTCTTCTTTTCTTTTCTCTCCATTTCACACATACTTTGTATTTTGAAAAATTCCTTGGCTTTTCTATCCTCTGATGATTATGATGATAGTGCTTCCTTTGTGTCAAGCTCATCAATTTTGATGTGAACTTTTTCAGAAGCAATGCCAAATCGACCCACTTCTCTACCTGCCTAGTGTTTAATTTTCTCATTTACCCATTTCAACTTTACACAAAGTTTCTTGTTGACCTTTAATCATGACTAAAGCATTCAATCCTCGCTGACCTGTTTCCTCCCACCATCCTTTGAAAAGTCCTTTAAAACCTTCCAACTCAAACCACATGGATTCAAACTTGAAAGGTTTTGGACCTCAGTCAACCATATCCTCGGAAGAGAGTAGAAGCAGCACATGATATGTTGTAACTCTTGAAATACAATAAACTTTAGAGGTAGGCCATTGATCATCCATCCAGGTGTTACAAAAATTCTATCGGGCTTAGCAAGAGATGAATTCTGACGGAAATTTGACAATATGAACTAGCAATTATTAACGGGCAGATCTATCCATTCCAACTCATTAATGTCTTTAAATTCCATTATCTCAGGTGCTAATCTGCTGCTATTGCATGTGTAAAATGAACCACATTGAAGTTGCCACCAATTACAATCTTGTCAAGAGCAAACTGATCCTAGTTCCTAAAATCGTCCCATATTGCATGTCTTTTGCTTTGTTAACATGGACTATAGACATTCACACACCCTATTCCATGTCAGTTTACCGACTTCACAAAGTTATAAATAAAACTGTTAGAGTATGTAATGTGGCTTATATAGTTTTAGTGGGTAATTGGATATCCATTTAGTGTTGGATAACCAATACCCTATATATATGTAAACATATGCTCAATAGACATCAACTCATATTTTTTCTCTTCTTATTTCTTTCTCTCAACTTGGTACCAGAGCCCAAAAAAAAACCCTAGTAAACACAACAGCTACTGCAGCCGTCAGACCACCTTCTTCTACCGTCGTCGGCCGTCGTCCGTGGCGCTGTCCGCCGCCGCTGGCTCAGCACCGCCACTATAGATCACGTCGGAACCCTCCTAGGTCACGTTGGTCCCTTCTCCACCTCTTTTCTCCCTAGCCGTCGGTGGCCACATCAGACGAAGCTGTCGGACGGCGCCGATAAGGGTCACCGACGCCCGTGTAGCTGTCGGTGATGCCGTAGGTCCTCTCTTTTCTGTCTAAAAGGGCTGTCTAGCCCTTCCTGTGTGGTGCAGTGGCTGTGTTGGCTATGTTGTAGCCCTCTACAAGCCTTCGGTTTCCGTTATACTTGGATACGTCACATCCACAACCTTGGTGAGCAGTCTGGTTCACCCTTGTTAATTTTTCAGACATTTTCCAATATTTTTCAGTCAAAAACTATGACATCTCGTTATCCAACTATATATTGTGGTTCCAGAGTTTTGAGACATTTGTCCTAGCCCACAGAAAGCTGAAGCACTTCACCCATCCTCCTCCCGATATCAAGTCAGAACACTATAAAGATTGGCTTGTAGATGACGTCGCTGTTATTACATGGATGACAAATAACATGGAGTCCCAAGTTGCACGAGGCATTATCCTATTACGGTCTGCCAAGAAGATCTGGGATACCTTACGCCTTATGGTCATAAGAAGAACATTTCTCGTGTTTGCGAGATCTATGAGTAGATCTTCACTCTTCGTCAAGGGGATCAGTCTGTTCAGCAGCACTTACTGCACTTTGAGCACTATTGGACGAGTTAACCGTTGATAGTGGACTTCGTCAGTACAATGGATACCTTACGCCTTGCTTATGGTCATGGGAAGAACATATCTCGTGTCTGCGAGATCTATGAGCAGATTTTCACTCTTCGTCAGGGAGATTTAGCACTTCACTGCACTTCAAGCACTATTGGACGAGTTAGATGTATATCAACCGTTGATAGTGGATATCACCAGACTTCGCTAGTACAAGGAGGAATTAGCAGTTGCAGCCTATCTCTCTGGTTTCAATCCGGAGATTAGCTCTCAGATTCGAGGTCGGGTTTTGGAAGCTGACAGTGTCCCAGACTTACAGACGACTTTCAACAAGGTTCTCCGAGTTTCTACAGCCTCGACTCATCTCAGGTTTGAGTCATCTGCCATGACAGCCACACGTGGCCATGGACGTGGTAATTCTCGAGGAGGCGGTCGTGGACGAGGTGATACAGGTGGACACCCACGATGCTCACATTGCGGTCGCTTGGGGCATAAGGTTGAGAAATGTTGAGACATTATTGGCACACCACAGACAGCTCATGTCACTACTGAGTCCACTGTTGCAGCTGCTATTAAGGAACAGACTTTCACCATCTCATAGGCAGATTACGAACGGCTCTAGCAGCTAAAGATCACAGACTCTACTGCCACGGCTACTCATGCTAGCTCCTCAGGTACTAGTGCCTTTCTTGCATTCAGAGACTCTTCTTGGATCATTGATTTCGATGTTACCTCCCACATGTCAAGTACACGTAGTCTGTTTACTCAATTGTCTCAGTTATCTACTTTTCGTATTGTGACCATTGCTGATGGTCGGACCTATCCTGTGTCTGGGGAAGGGGCATGACATGTCTCTCCCCAATTATCACTTTAAAAAGTCCTTTTTGTTCTAGATTTTCATGTAAAATTGTTAAGTCTTATGTTAAACCTTATAAGGTATTTGGATATCCATCTAAGAATCCATTTAATGTACTACCCTATATATATACTCTTTTGAGCCTTAATAATAGTTTAAATGGTTGTTTTCCCATTAGCACATGGTACCAGAGTCCAGGGAGAAATCCTAGTCTCTCAACTACCCAGTAACTGTCGTCGGTCACCTCCGCCGCCAGTCGCCACCTCCGACCGCTGTCGCCGGCCGTTCCGTTGCCAGAAACTCGCTGGCAACCTGCAGGATGCCATTGCAGTCGTCGATTTTGATGGCTTTAGCCTCTGACGCCTCCTCCTCTCCCTGTCGAAGCTTGGCTCCTTCGACCAGCCTTCGACGGCCCTGTTAGCCCTGGTACGCCATTTTCACCATCAGCAGGCTCTTCTAAGGCATGTCTGGTAGGTCTAGAGGGGTGCCAGTCCCTCTCCTCCCTGTGACGGCTCTTGCCGTTGCCCCTTATGTATATCCGTATGTAAATGGAGTATAGAAGGTCATCTCTACTACTACCGGTGGGGATTCAGTGGCTCTACTATTGTTGTACGTTATGTATCTCTAGCGTATTCCTTGTTTTTTTGCTACTATTGCTTGTGCCTTGTATTTTCCGTCTACATCTTGAGTATTGGAGACACCAGTTATTGATTTTCAGCCTTATTTAAGATCTGATTTCTTCATTTGCCATGGCTTCTCGTGAATCTCTTGTTAAGAATTTGAGCGGTATTTCAGAAAATTGAATGGGAAGACTTCTCTACTATGATCACAGAGTTTTGAAACCTTTTTAGCTGCACACCGTAAACTCAAGTATCTGACCTAGTCTCCTTCGGATGCAAAGGGTAGTACGTATGAAGATTGGTTTGCTGATGACTCAACTATTGTCTCTTGGATGGTGATAGCATGAAACCCACAGTTGCCCGTAGTGTTTTGGTTCTTTGGCCAACCAAGAAAATCTGGGATACCTTCAAATAGATGTATTGCTACGGGAAGAATATTGCTCGGATGTATGAAGTATATGAGCGAATCTTTACCTTGAAGATGGACGATAGTTCAGTTCAAGATCACTTTGGAGCGCTTCGTGCACTTCTGGATGAACTTGAATTGTATCAACCACTTACCTCAGATATTACTACCATGCGTAGATACGAAGAGGAACTTGTTGTAGCTGCCTATCTTTCTGGACTGAATCCGGATATCTCTTCTCAGATACGAGGTCAGATTTTGAGGGTTGATTCTATTCCGAGTCTGGAAAGCACATTTGCTAGAGTCTTACGTGTCTCTACAGGTGGGCCTGCTACTACTGCCCCCACTGTTGATTATTCTGCTATGGTTGCTCGTGGTCGTGGTCGCAATTCTGGTAGAGGAGGCCGAGGACGAGGTGATACTAAAGGTCGAATCCTCTGTGAGCATTGTGGTCGCACCAGCCACAGGTCGGATAGATGTTGGGAAAAGTTTGGTAAACCAGAGTGGGCACAAGTTTCCACAGAGCGACTCAGACGTCTACAGATGCTTCTTCCACCAGTGCTCAATCAGTGACTCTATCCTAGGAGGAGTATGTACAGTTCCTTCAATACAGAGAGACTCAGTCTACATCTGTCGTTGCATCCTATGTCACTGCTTTCATCTCAGGTACATCTGGTTTAGTTGCCTCTAGGGACAGTTCTTGGATCATTGATTTAGGAGTATCCTCTCACATGACACGTAGCCATGATCTTTATTCTCGCCTTTCTAAATTACCTGATCTTAGATCTGTTTCTATAGCTGATTGTCGGACCTGTAAGGTAATTGGGCAAGGTATTATTCGCACTACGTCCCAATTAACCCTAGATAAAGTCCTTTTTTACCAGAATTTCCTGTAAATCTATTATCAAACAATTAAAGTGTTGTGTGACCTTTTTCCTTTTTCACTGTACCTTTCAGGATTTGTAGATGGGGAAGAGGATTGGTTTGGGGCGTAACAAAGGCCAGGGTGTTTACCTATTAGTTAGAGATGAGATACCTCGAGGCATTGCAACTCTTGCTTCCATAGTTGATTCATTGTTCATATGGCATTGTCGACTGGGTCATCCTGCTCATAAGAAACTTCAACAAGCTCTACCGTGGTTGTCTGTATCATCTTTTCGTTGTGAGTCTTGTGAGTTAGGTAAGCATCATCGTGCTACCTTTAGAGGTCTACGTCTAGTTAGGAGTAAGTATCCTTGTGATTTAGTCCACTATGATGTTTGGAGTCTAATCAGAACTTCTTCAGTGTCTGGCTACAGATATTATATTGTCTTTGTTGATGATTTTTCTCGTGTGTCTTGAGTGTATTTGTTGAAGGACAGAGTCGGTGTATTTGAAACAGTTAAGAAATTTTTCATCGAAATAAAGAATCAATTTTCTATTTATTCCAAAGTCTTTCGCACTGACAATGCTTTAGAGTTCACTCAAACAAGTCTTCGACAATACTGTGAATCCTTGGATGTGTTGCAGCAAACTTCTTGTCCTCATACATCCCAACAAAATGGAGTGGTAGAGCGTAAGTATCAACATATTCTTGATGTTGCTTCGTCTTTCATGCTTGAGATGCATGTCCCCACGTATCTGTGGTCTGATGCTGTTCTTACTGCGGTGTACTTCATCAATCGTATGCCGTCCACACCACTTGGTGGGGACATTCCATTACATAGGCTTTATCTGAGAGTTGATCTTTTTCCTCTCATTTCTTGGATATTTGGCTGTGTGGCTTTTGTTCAGGACTTGACTCTCAACCTAGACAAACTTGCTCCAAGGTCTATTCGGTGTTATTTGTTGGTTATTCTCGTACTCAGCGTGGCTATCGTTGTTATTTTCCTACCACCAGGAAATACATTATTTCTGCTGATGTTATCTTTTTTGAAGGTCAAAGCTTCTTTGATAACAATCTTTTTGTTTTTGATAGTGTTCCATTGCCTTCGGTGGTTGAGTCTTGGGAGATGGATCTTACTGACGCTCCTATTGTAGGAACCGAGGTATCTGGCATCTTGTAGGTATATCGACGACGGCTTCGTTCTTTCAGTACCAATCCCTCTTCATCTTCTGCAGATCTGCCACCTGTTGATCTTGATTTGCCAATTGCCATCAGGAAAGGTACACGTACTTCATTTACTGTACATCCTATATCTCATTTTGTGAGTTATAAGCGACTCCATCCTTTCTTTCGTGCATTTACCTTGTCTATCTCTTCTGAGTCCATTCCCAGGAACTACCAGGAGGTACGCCTAGTACCTCAGTGAAAAGCAGCTATGGATGATGAAATGGAGGCACTGAGATCCCGTGGGACGTGGACACTAGTATCTAGACCAAAGCAAACCAATGTTGTTACTTGTAGATGGGTGTTTGCTATAAAGTACAAAGCAGATGGTACGGTGGATCGATACAAAGCCCGATTGGTTGCCAGGGGGTTCACACAGGAATATGGCATTGATTATACTGAGACCTTATCTCCTGTTGCCAGATTAAATTCTGCCTATAAATAACTCCTGGAATCTGTGCCAACTAGATGTAAAAAATACATTTTTGTATGGTGATCTGTCTGAGCTAGTGTATATGGAGCAACTTTCAGGTTATGTTACTCAGGGGGAGAATCAGGTATGTTTGCTTAAGAAAGCAATTTATGGGTTAAAACAGAGTCTACGAGCCTGGTTTGAAAAGTTTAGCAGTATTATATCTACTTGTGGCTTTCGCCGTTGTGTGGTGGATCATTTTGTATTCTACAGGCGAACAAAGGATGGCTGTGTTTTGTTGGCTGTCTATGTGGATGATATCTTGGTTACAGGGAGTGATATCGCTGGTATTCAGGAGACAAAGGATAATTTACAGAAG
>JAMKQA010023027.1:0-15121 GCA_024699735.1 Posidonia australis
CATGTAATTGTAATTTGTTGTATTTTAGGAACGTGTAATAATCTCCCAAATATCGTTATAGTGCCTTAGGAAAATAGTCAAATTCTCAAAAACCAATCATTCATTGAAAACATTATATAGGGTATTTCGATATACTGAATCATTTCGATATACCAAATCAGAGCTTACAGTGGTTCTGAACTGAGAACCAATTCAACATATTGAATCATTTCGGTGTATTGCATTATTCGACTACTCTAAACAACTATGGTTCATTCGGTATTCCGAATTTATTTCACTCTACCGAATAACTAGTCATTTGTGAATGTTGAAGCTTTTCATAGACATTAGACACACACTCTCACCTTCATTTTCCTATAAATAAGACCCTCTATTGAGCTCCAAGGGTACTAATGCTTCATTGAAAAACCTTTGTGAAAGCTTTCTAAGTCTAAAATCAAGCATTCCACTTTCATCCAATGAAAGGAACTTCAAGCACATCTTTAACCACAATTCTTCATCATTTGAGCAAGAAGCTTCACTTTCATTCATCAACCTTGTCAAGTATTTGGGAGAAGTAAAAAAAAGTAAGTATTGCATTTTATATTTCTTGAATCCAATCTTCTCCGATTGTAAGAAGAAGAATCTGTGGTTTTTTGCAGAGTCTTAACAAGGATTCGTCAAGAAAGTATAATGGCAGGATCTTGGTCCAAAACAAGATTGGAATACGAAAACTCTCGAGGGGTTCTCGAGGAGTAGACTAGATCAAAGAGATTGAACCATTATAAAATACTTTGTGTATTCTAATTTCTGTCATCTCTTTCTTTATATGTTTGTAGTTTAACTTTGAACTCCATATATTTGTGTTCTTTGCTTGAAATTGTTAAATAAATTTTTAATTTGCATATTATTCCTAAATTTACTATTCACTCCTTTCTAATGAAGCCTAAGATTCTAACAGTGACAATGTCTTAGAATATATGCCCACGTCTTTCTCTTCTTTTTGTGCATCACAAGGTATTGCCCGTTGAAACTCTTGTGCCAACACTTCTCAGTAGAATGGTGTGGCGGGAAAAAATCGTCATATCCTTAACAGCGCTCATACTTTACTAATTCAGATGTAGGTTCCCAAATTCTATTAGGGCCACGTTATTTTCACAACATGTTATTTGCTCAAACGCATGCCGACATCCATCCTTCAAAGGGAGTCTCTCTTCTCTCTTTTATACGCAAAGAGTACTCCATTTCCTCTTAATCCTTGTGTCTTTGGGTGCACTTGCTTTGTTCATATTTTAGGTCTTAACCATGATAAGCTAGCTCCTCATGCAATGAAGTGTGTCTTCTTAGGCTACTCTCCTACCCAAAAGGCTTATTGTTGCATCGACCATATCACTCGATCTTAGTATGTCTCTGTAGATGACCTTGTTTGAGTCCACTTCTTACTTTATTGAGGGTAGATTTCTCAATTAGAATGTTTTTCCTATGGCTCCTTCTCTTCCTCGATTCACTCCTCACAAGCTTGCTACGTCTATGAACATTTCTCTGTTTGTCCCTCTTATTCCACCACCATCACCCCTTCCACCACCTCCACCCCCACCACCCATCCCTTTCCGTCGATATGGTCAAGTGGTCACTCGTCACTTGGCCACCAGTGCCACTTTTTATCCCACATTCCACTCCAATTGCTCAAGACACAACCCCTAGGAGCCCCTCATCCTCTGCAACACGTCCTTCCTCATTAACTTCGGATCTTGATATGTCTTTTACCCATAGGAAAGGTATACATATAATCTTGCACTTTGCATCTTATTGCTAGTACTGTTTCCTATGACCATTTAGGCGCTTCTAGTCACCAACTTATCATATCTTTTTATTTTGTGAGTGTACCTAGGTCGTATAAAGAGGCTTTAGCTATCCCAGAGTGGAAAGCTACCATGGATGACAAGATGCCTGCTCTTACATTTAAAGGGACTTTGACTCTTGTTCCTTCTACTACTACCACGGATGTTGTTGCTTGTCGATCGATTCGTGTGGTCAAGTATTTGGCTAATGGATAGGTGGATCGGTACAAAGCCTATCTTGTGGCAAAAGACTTTACATGAACTTATGGGATTAATTACTTTGATAATTTTTCCCTAGTTGCTTACATTAGCTCTATTTGAGTTTTTGTCTCTATTGTTTCGAATCAAGACTAGCCTATGTACCAACTTGATGTCAAAAATGTCTTTATCTATGAAAATCTTATAGAGACAGCTTATATGGAGTAACCTCTTGGGTATGTTGCTTAGGGAAAGTCACAAATCAATAAGCTTAATAAGGTAATCTATGGTCTTAAGTAAACTTTTAATGCTTGATTTGACATGTTTAATCAAATTGTTTCTACTTTTGGTTGTTAGAGGAATCATGTAGATCACTCAATATTTGTGAGACAATGATCTACATGTCTCACAGTTCTTGTTGAATATGTTGATGACATTATTTTTCTAGTAGTGACACTGAAGGAATAGATGACACGAAGTTACAGTTGCAGAAGCATTTTGTAATGAAAGACGTGACAAACCCTATTGCTTCTTAGGCATTGAGATTGCTAGGAGGAACCTTGGTGTTTCCTTGTGCCATAGGAAGTGTGCAATAGATCTTTTGAAGGAGACCAGATTACTTGGGGCCAAGCGAGCCACTACACCTATGCAAACAAGATTTGATCTTTGGGCTAAGGATTCTCCTTTATTAGACAATATATCCATGTAGAGACGTTTGATTGACAAATTCATTTATCTTACGATGACTTGTCCTAACATTACCTATGTAGTAGGCATTTGTAGCCAATTTACGGCTAAACCTAAGGAATCCACCTTGCCACTAGTTTCAAGAAACTTGAGTATGTAAAGGAATCTCCTTGCAAGGCACTCCTATTTAGACAAGATGGCCACCATCTACGCATTGAGGTTTATTCAGATGCTACTTATGCAGATGATAAAGGTAATAGACATTCTACATCTAGTTATTGCATACACTTGAATGGAAATCTTGTTACATGACAAATCAAGAAATAAGTAGTGATCTCAAGATCTAGTGCTAAGGCATAACACCGAGGCATGACTTAGAATGTCTGTGAGCTCAAGTGATTACATATCTTGACATAGGATTTAAGTCACACTTTTTCTGATCCTTTGCCTATGTATTGTAACAACCAGGTAGCCATTCATTTCTCCCATAATCCTATATTTCACGAGAGTTTGAAGCTTATTAAGATTGACTATCACTTTGTCAGAGAGATTGTTCTTAGTCATCAGAATGTTACTCCTTTTGTTTACTTGACTGATCAAACTGCAGATCTCTTCACAAAGTCTCTTGTTCCTAATAATAGATGTTATAATAAACTGAGCATGATTGATATATATGCTCTAGCTTAAAAGAGAGTGTTATGATGAATGATTCACACTCACTCATGTTGAAATGATTGTCTCATATTTATCTATTGAAGTCATGATGGATAGGTGGGTCGTAGATGAATATTTGGATAGTCATTTAAGATCATTGCCTATATATAAACATGTAATCCTAATTGGTGATCTAATTAATCTAATTATCATTTTCTTATAGCATTATAGATGCACTTCTAGCAGCCATAAACTAACCATTTAATGAGATAAGCCTCTAGAAACCTAATAGAATGAAAGAACAGCCAAACAAAGTATAGACACCCCGATTTTGCAGTCACTTGACAGCAGACACCTCTGAAAAGATACTCTGGTTGCAACTACCACACCTAAATCTTAATTCCACCAAAACCCTAAACCCTCAAGTCCACTCAAGCCCACACAAACTTATTCTAACCTAATCAAAGCAAAAAACCAATAATTAAAAATTAAAACCAAACAAAACTCATTTAAAACATTTAAAACCCTAATTAATCAAGTGAAAACCCTAATTAAAGTCAAAATCAAATAAAATGCACTTAAATCCGCTTAAAATCCAAGTTAATCAAGTGAAAACCCTAATTAAAGTCAAAATCAAATAAAATCCCCTTAAATCCGTTTAAAATCTTAGTTAATCAAGTGAAAACCCTACTTAAAGTCAAAATCAAATAAAACCCACCTAAAACCATTTAAAATCCAAAATTTAATCAAGAGAAAACCCTAATTAAAATCAAAATCGAATAAAATCCATTTAAACCACTTTAATCCATTTAAATTCAAGAAAAACCCTAAATTAAACTCAAAACCCTAAAAACCCTAATTTAACATTACTTAATTCAACTCAAAACCCTAATTTAAACTCAAAAATCTAATTAAAATCCAAAACCCTAAAAAACCCCTAAAATAATTAAAATCCTAATTTGAAGCCAATTAATTAAACCTTAAATCACAAAATCAAAAGAATTTAATTAAAACCACAAAAAACCTAAGTTAAACAAAACCTTAAAATCCCTAAATCCTAATCACAAAACCCCTAAAAGAAAAACAATAATCCTAAAAAACCTAATTTAAAACCAAGTAATTAAAATCATAAACCTAATTAAAAATCTAAAACAAATAACTCTAAAATCCCTAAAAAACTAAAAAAACAAAAACCTAAAAAGTTAAAGCCCACTCGTAGGCCCAACCCAAACCAAATCTGATTAAAAACTTAGGAAAAAGAAATAAAGCTATAGTTCCTTCTTCTTCCCAGCACCCACTCTTCTTCCCCATGAAAGGCCAACTGCAAGCCACGATCACTGCACCAGCAACCTCTCGTCTGCCACCTCTTTTTAGAGCCCAAAAACCGACTAAGGGGGAGGACTAGAGGAATTGAACGGAGACAGAGGAGAGACCACAATCGCTGGAGTTGCAAACGGGAGCATCATCGACAAATCCCAGAAGGAGCATGACAGACCCCATTCGAACCCCAACCATCCTAGCAATCTAGAGCCACCATCAGAACACCCCTGCTTTCCCTGTTTGGAACCCAGAAACCTCGAACCAATATCGCTAGAGTAATCACCGGAGCACCGCCGACGGCCACGCGGGAAGAACAACAACCCTAGCAAGGTAATCCTCCCCCTTCAGTTCATTTTTCTTCTCTTTTAGTTACATTAGGACTAATTGAGCCTTCCAGGCTTGTTTCGCCGGAGTTAGCTCCTCTGTCCACCGTTTCCCCCCTCTCCGGCGATGGGTTCACCCCCCACCGACGAGGCCAATGGTCTCCCGGGATGGGAAAAGGCCCCCTTGGGCCTCTCCTCCTTCTTCCTCCTCGTCCTCCCTGAGCTTCCATTGCTCAAGAGGAGTCCAGCTAGCCCTCAATGGCCGAAGGTATCTCTCAGTGCAACCACGTCGCCATTCCAATGCTCGGAGCGCAGCCCCAATCTCCGTCGTGGTTGTCTCTGGCGCAAGGGATGGGAGGAACACTCCAGACCTCCTCGACCCTCGACGACACCACCGGGAGTCTCCTCGTGCCTCCCTAAAGCTTCCTCGGTCCTCGCCGCGCCGCTCCAACCACCACGTCACAGCCGGTTACTCCATCGTCGTCTTCTCTGATGTCGACAACCACTCGCAGGAGTCAGAGGTGGGGGAGGCATCTCAGGCCTCCCCAGTCCTGTCCACCGCCCTGGAAAGCTCCGTCGTGCCTCCCTCCAGCCTCCTAGGCAGTCGCCGGAGCCCTCCAGTTGCTACACCGCCGCTAGGTCATCGCCAGAGGTCGTGCTGAAGTGAGAACGCTGACGAGCCTCCGGTGAACTTCGAAGGATAGTTGTTTTAATTTAGGTCCGGTTAGTTTTAAGATTTTACAGTTGAGTCCTTAAATCATTTCATCTAGGTCCTTTTCTTTATGTTTAAGTCCTTGTAGTTTTAAATAACCTTTTTATTTCTTTCATTACTCTTGTAAATATTACATATTTTACCCTGTTTAATTTTAATTCTATTTTGAATCCTATAAATGCTTGTTCTCTCACATTTATGCCCCTGAGATTAGGTTTTATTTGCAATCAAGTCCTGAACATTTGCATCATGCATCCAGAACTTTTAAAAAATGAATTTCTTTGTAAAATTTACATCCATAACCCTGAAGTCATCCATAATTACACTGATCATGTAAAAAAGTTGATTTCTATTGCATATTGGTCTTGAAATTTTGCATGTCAGCCCTTGAAGTCATCCATAATTACACTGATCATGTAAAAACTTGATTTCTATTGCACTTTGGTCCTAAAATTTTGCATGTCAGCCCCTGAACACATTCCATAATGTTTTCCAAGCATGAACATTTACATACAAGTCCCTGATTTTTTTAAATCTTTAATCATGGTTTTAATTATGTTTTAAATCACATTTTAATATGTTTATTGATCACATGTGCTTGTAAATCACCACCTGAACAGAGTTTTCATCAGAAACCATGTTTGCAATATAAATGAATTTCTGATTTCACATTTTAGTCAGATTCGCACTTTATGTGTGAATTTTACACAGTAGAACCTGAATTTTCAAGAAATTACCAAAAATGCAATTTTCACACGTCACACCATAGTGCCACATTTTCTTTAAATCCTTTACCCTAACATTAAGATAAGACTTTCTGAGCACATTTTAACCATGATTTTCCCTCTTTTTGTGAATTTTGTACATTTGACCTGGATTTTTTAGGAAATTGCTAATGTGCAATTCTTACACATCTCAATGCCACATTTTCCTTTGATCCATCATCTACACACTAGGATAGAAGTCATTGAATGTATTTTAATCTAAGTTTTCACCTTTTTTGTGAATTTTACATTTTAGTCCTTGTACTTGTTCCTTACTGTGCTTACATCTTTTTATTGTTTTTAAGACTTTGTCCTTTTCATGTTTCCTTGCAAATAACATTTTCCTGACATTTTTCATACATTTTACAAACATTAGACCATGTATCATCCACATGCAGGCATTTATCACATCTGGCCATAGAACTGACCAAATTGCCCTTAAGCTGCCAATTCATGCACATGCATGTTAGTTCGTGCACTAAGTTATACATAATCTTTGTCTAAATCATCCCTTAGCATCATTTACCCCTTTTAGGTACATTTTCATGCATTTCTACATGGTTTTCGCTGTATTTGGACATCAGTTGATCCTTTTTTGAGTAAACTTGCATCCCATGTGTTTTCCGTGGATTTTTCTTCAACCTGATTTCGGATCCCATGGCTTGATATTTGATTTGACTTCCTTTATTCCATATTTTTGGACTTTTTCAATTTAATTTGGATTTCATTGCCCAAGGGCGTACATTAACAAGCCTGAAGGCCGACATTGGTCCCATCGCGGATTATTTTCCTTTTTTGATTTTCATGACTTTTTCTATGATTCTAATGACCTAGGTTGGCCCCGCTTTCAATCTTTTTGATATCAGTATGGATTTTTCGAGCATTCTTTCCAAAAACACCGTCGTTTTATGTGAATTTCTTCACATGTTACAGTTTACCGGTTTTGCATGAACTTATTTGTAATTTTTCCGTCTTGATTTCCGCAACGATTTCTGTGATTCTAACGATTTAAGTTAGTTGTATTTTTTATTCTCTTGAGGTTTGTATAATTTTCTAAGACTTTCTCGCCAGAAACCTCATCATTTCATGTAATTTTCTTTGACTTGTCATATTTTGTGATTTCATTATTTCGCGTGGATTTCTTCGCAGTTTTTGCGTACCATCTCGCACATCAGTCTAGTCTTTTCTTGACATTCATGTTAGCATAATCAGATCACAATCTAGGCTTATCAAACATTCATTCAGCCTCTAGCAAGCAAATTAGACTAAAAAGATTGAATTTTTCGGATGTACGGGGGTGTCAGATACCTTCCCCGTGCGTAATAGGAATCCTTACCCATCGTTTAGTTAGTAGACATCTGACCTTCATATTTGCATCTCATGCATTCATCCTTTGTGTTTTGTTTTGTGGTTTTCCTCGTCTTTCCCTTAAAAGACTAGGTGGCAACTCCTTTTCTTTTCATTTTTATCCTATCTTGCGCCTTCGTCATTCTGACATGACTGTGGCCTCCTCCCTCTGACACGACTCCACACCGGATCCCCAGACAGGCATGATTACACATTGCTTTAGTCACTCTTTCCTATTTGGCATATTCAATAATACATGTAAGGATAACAGTTTCATTAGGATTAGGATTGATGTTGGAAGCCATTTAGAAGCAATACCACAAGACTTACGAGGCCGATAGTTAGATCCTTTACAACGCACTGCTGGACATTGCACCATGGCAAATTATCTGGTACGGTCCATGTGGATCTGGGCCATTGAGCTCGTGGTCGGGGAGGGCTGATGGATGTGGGCCACCGAGCACGTAGTAAGGGAAGGCTAACCACCGGCTTAACGGCCCAAATCTGATGCAATCCGTGCAGTTAGACTGCACCAGATTAGGCCTCTTGAACCATGGCAATCCATAATACCATTTCCATCAACCTAACTCAACAGGGACATTGAACCTAGTAGCCAATAGCTAGTCTCGTTTCTCCGGTAGAAAATTCTTTTGTTGCTCTCAAAATTCGTAAGCAGAAAAATAAACAATAATTAGGTGATATTGTCGTAGCAACATGAAAATTGTTGTGAAGGTAGTTGACTAAAGCAACTGAAGAAGCACCTCCATGCCTAAGCCACACGTTATTGGCAAGACAAGACAATACAAAAGTAACATACATATAAGAACAAACAATTTCATTTAATTATTGGTAAAATAGTACAAGCACCTAGAAGCTAAAAGGTATGAAAAAAAACTTCAGAGAAACTAATTAGACTTTTATGCAAATATACAGCATGGAACAAAGAAACCATCTATGTCGTAGTATCAAAACTTCCCAAGGATTAATAAATTTAGGGCTGCAACATTACGAATCCAACCAAAACGAATCAGCTTAAAAAAAGGGTTTTACTCGGGTTGGTTCTTATATTGACAGCTTAAGATCCAATAACAATAAGTAATGCATAATCCTTGAAGCTTTTGCCGAAATCAACATCTCTTGCAAGATGCAGAAGCAGTAGAAAAGCCAACAATATGATGATCACCTGTTCCGACAGAAACTGTGGATCCTTGGCTTCCTCTAAAATGCCCTTTGAGGAAAAAAAACAATTTTCTTAACAGGGTACCCAAACAAGGCCTCATGTGGCAGGAACCTGTAACCGTGACACTTGAGTCTGCACTCATTGAAGGCACGATATAATAGAAGTGAACTAGGACACCACATGACACCATGATAATAGAAAATTCATGAATGCGTCTAATATTTTCAATGCAAGTAAAAGTTTTATTACATAAAACTTTGATATTTAAACCTCCTTTTATTGTGTAATTGACTAGGAGAAGTGGAACTTATACTTCTTTCTTAAGTTTGAATCTCACAAACTGCAAGAAAAAATAAAAATAATAATATAATAAAATAAAGTGATTCAACCAATGTTTGGATGGTTGAAACAAAATGGTTTGATTTGTCAACTGCAATGATGCATTTAGTTAGGAGGAATGAAACTCACACCTCCTTTTCAAGTTCGAACCTCATGAACTACAAGAAGATAAAAATATATATAATCTATCGATCTCAAAAAAAAAAAAAGAACCATCTAGAACACAGGTTTTTGCAGCCAATGGAACAACTTTTCTTTTTTGAGTGGTTCAAAGAAACACATGTTATAAATATTTTATCAAATTAAGTCCTAAGATTCCAATTTTTATCTTGCATGTCATTACTATTACGAACAAAAATTAAGAAAAAATGGTGTATCCATCAAATTTCAGCTAGGTTCCAAGAGACACAGGGAGTCAAGGACTGCAATTCGTTAAGGATAAAGAATGCCAAGAAGAAATGCACAACATAGCTGAGCAGTGAAACATTGAAAGCCAAATATAGGTTATCCTCCTTTTTATTGTTGGCAGACCAATAAATCATTCTTTAGCAAGGAAAATTTGTCCTCTATATCTTATGATTTTGTCTATTTTTATGTAATATTGCAGCGGCTGAGGGACCAAAACTCTCTCTTGCCATTGCCACTGGACACTGGTGTTAGATTCATTTTTTTAGCAGCGCTACACACGTTAAACAACAATATCCCCATCACGTCGCCATGACTCCAAGAGGAGCAAAACCATGCAAGATAATGCCATTCACATACCATTTTCAGTGCTAAATAAACTTAGGGTAGTACCTTCCTCCGCACCGTCTTTACACCAACAACTAATAAAAAAACAATTTTGTTTCACAATGCTGTTTGAGGTAGAGCAATTTCAATCCAGCCAAGACTAGTTGCAAAAATAACCAAGAATTTAATTGTCTCTTCTTTTAAAGGTGAAAACCCACTAGTCAGTACTCAAGCCTCTAAACATCTTGAAACAAACCTCGTAAATAATACCAAAGCAACCCTTTTTCCTTGTTGTATTCATGAAAAGGACATAAAAGGTTTCAATAATGCTATAGCAGCGAGTCAAACAAATTGTCTAACAGCAGTGCATTGTTCTCCAGATCCATATCCATCAAATTTTCTCATTATGAAAACAAATACCTGATTAATTAACCATTACCATGTAGATAAGACCATGCACTTTCATAGTTATCACGGTGCCCGCCTAGGCAGCATCTAGCTGGTGTCAAGGCACCCTACCAATGTCAGGCATGCTGGCTGGAGTTTAAAAGTGCAAAAGGTGCATAGGCAAATGCCAAGGTGCCGCTTAGGCTACCTTTGAGTTGAGATCATCTGGTGGAACCAAAATGGATCCAAGTAGGAAAAACTGAAAAATAAAATAAAAAACTGTTATTGTTTTTTTTTAGTTATTGTTAATTTGTTATTGTCTTGACTCTTGATGGCCACAATTTAGATTTTATTTATTGTTAAACTGTTATCATTAATTTTACAAATTGATATGTCAGTTAATTTACACATTATAAATTCTGAAAGTATATATATAAATATATTAAAAATTCTGGAAAATGTCCCTTTCAATTACTGCTTAGGCACCACCTAGACATCCAAGCCACCTTAGCTCATCGTCATGGCGCCTTGATGCTATGATAACTATGTGCACTTAAAAGAAGTGCTCAAACAATGTAACTTGGACTCCTAAATTTCACCACAGATTACATTACTATTATCATCGTTCTGTTGTAAAGGATAGTGTACTATTGCATAAGATACACATGTTTTTGACAAGTATGTCTATAAGAATGAAGGGATATAAGGAAATTGTATAAAGCTCTTTATGCTAGAAAACTGTTAAAGGAGATGGAGAAAAATGATTCTCTCCATTTGAACAGATATAATCGGGAATATAGAGAATTTGATTAAGTTATTTGTTTCGTGTTTGAGGGAAATTAAGAAAAACTGGTAGAATCCAGTTATGCCACTGATGTTAAAAAAGGTGTTATTAGGGTTTTTAAAATTTACTGAGTTTCTTTTCTTCTGTCCAAATCACTCCCGTCTTCATCTATATAGGGAGTTTTAAGACTTTTAACTTTAAAAATACTGAGGAAAAGAAGAAGAATAAATTTATTTTACTCCATCTCAGAAACTAAAGTATATACTGAAAGAAAGGATTCACCTCTTTATTTGCTTTCCTCTACATTATTTTCAACCCAAATGGATTATATCTTCAATTTTGTTGTGAATTGTAATGCGTGCATGCACATGAACGGCAAGATGAAATCAGATAACTGCTCCATATATACTTTTCGTTCCCAATATTTGCATGTCAGATGTGGAGTCATCAGTACAGTGAAACGCAACCCGGTCTTCCAAAAATGATTGATGGTCAGAAAAATATCTTAAAAAATAATTAAAAATGAAAACAAAGAGCGATTAATCGTATTCTGATTCCTGATAGACAAGGATGGAATGTACTGACTACAAACGATTTTGGTTTGCAGCCTTAGCATCAAGAAAAAAAATGATTAAACCAAGTACTATATGAGTTGAAAAGGAACATAGTTGCCATTTGAAGGAAAAAACAGAATAACGAATCAAATGATTGAAACAGAAGGAGAGGGAAATTTTTTCATAAAATTGTAGTACTACAGTGTCTAACAATTTGATATCACATATAGAAAAGAAATGTACAATGCCTTCCCTTGTATAGCAGAAAGTTAAGACTCAATGCATATCATACACCGCGACAGCAGCATAGAGGCCAAAAAAACTCCATTTTAACAATGCCAAGTTTTACTCCCAGTGATATTGATAGATTAATATAGAAGAGGTATAAGCTTATACCTGACTTTACTCATGTACTCTGCATATCTTTCCCCGAAGGCATCCATCATCAGACCCTCCTCCAGAGCAGCTTTCCGTCCATAATAGACCAAACACACAGCAACAACAAACGCCAAACTCAGCCGCGACCTGAGCGCAATACAGTACGCGACGAACAATAGAATCGTGGATGCATAAATCGGGTGACGAACCCATCGGTAAGGCCCGAACTGCACAACCGCGGTGGGCACCGCCACCTTCTCCGAGTACTTGGCGAGATAAAGAACTGAATGGTACCGCATGAACAACACCATCATGATCAACCCCCACATCCACACATTCGACCAACCCCCAGGCACCAAGTGCAACTCCCACCCCTCCAACGCGGCTAGCCAGTGCCCGACAAAAACCAGCACCAAGAAAACGACGTTAAACGCCCTTGGGAGCTTAACGTCCCACTTGGCGTCATGCGGCCGGGGTTGCAGGTCCCCGTAAAGCCGTTTCCTCACCGACGACTCGAAGAAAAAGAAGTAGTGGTAAACAAAGAAGAACACAACCGGCCAACCTTCCAGAAACCCATTGTAATGCGCCGGCGGGACGAGCGTCAACCAAGTTACCGTAGCCGTCACGACGGCGAGCTGCTCGACCACATTGGACTCCCCGGCCAAGTGCTTCCGGAGGCAATAGAGACCGTAGATCCCGACTCCAACGGCGACAAACCAAGGCCAGTAGATCCAGGTCCAGCTGAAGTACATCCAGAAGAAAGAGCTGAGGAGAACACCCGCCGCCTTCTTCGCCGCGGAAACCGCAATGGCTGCGATGGCGGCCCACTTGCAGACGGTGAGAGGGGTGACGTCGGCAGGGCTTGGGAGAGGGATGGCGGGGATTGAGGGGAAGGAGGGGAATGGGGATCGTGGGGCGTTGGTGGAGAAGAAGGAGCGAATTGGGGCCGGGGCTTTGATGGCGAGGGGAAGAAGGAGGTGGCGTTGGGGTTTGGGTCGGAGACGGAGGTGGTGGTGATTGTTGCCGTTGCTTCGGAAGGAGTAGGATTTGGGGTGGAGATTGGGTTTGGGAGACGAGGAGAAGGTGAGGAAGGTGGAATTGGCGAGGATGGTGGAGGTAGCCATTGTTAGGGTTTGACAGTGGAAGTGGAGGTTTTAGTTCAGAGGGTTTTGCTCTGTCTATCCATTTCTAATATTGTGAGGGGACGACAGTGGCGTCCGACGGGAGGGAGGAAGGAAAAGGGCGATTTGCAATCGAGGACTCTGTTGTTTTAAAATTTATAGGACAACGTCTAAAGAAAGTCCTAGTTGGACTTGGAGTTGGGAGTGCAAATAACTTTAATTTTTGAATAATATAAGTTCACATTATTTGTTTGTATTAGTATCTGGTTGATTTTTAGGCTAAGGTCATTTGCTAATGATTATTTGCTCTAGCATAACTATCGATAAGTTGGTTTGGATAAAAGAGTTGAATCAAACAAGAAAAAAAATACCAACTTATGAAAAAACATTAATATTTTTCACATATGTAAAACTTATAAGATAAAAAGTTAGTTGAATGATTTATTTTTTTTTAAACATCAACTTCTTTCTAATTTATTTCTTTTTTTATCCACTTTTAAAGAATAAAATTACAATACATATATGTATATGACACACCTCAAACTTTTTCTCTAGTCTCCTCCTCCCTCGTCTCAACCTCTGTCTCTCTCCCATCCCTTTCTCTTCCGGTCCTTCCGTTCCTTTCTCTCACGTCAGTAATGCAATTATAGGTAGGGAGTTGGAGGAACAGTTTTTTTTTTTTTTTGTTATCAATTTAGGTGAATTTTTATGTATGTCTCAGGATTCGAACTCGGAATCTGTTGTGAGTTTAAAGTTCTCCCTGTGGAGCCATTTAGATCATGTTGTTTGATTATTAATGACATTATCTCTCTGATGAAATTTTGAGTGGAAAACCTTGTATCAGGTTTTGAGAAGGAAGACATGTTACAATTTGTCTCTGTAATGGGTTCACAGCCTGTGGAGCCTTCTATTGCACCTACTATCTCTTCTTTAAATGCACCATCTGGAGAAGAACCACAGGATGCCATGCAAGATTGATGATGGCTTTACTTAGTTTAGAAGAAAAAAGCAATTTTGATGTAATTTTTCTATTATCTCATTTTGAAGAGAAATTTGGTAACTGTTTTATGGCTGAAAAGCCAACGGTTCTGTAATATTCATACTTAAGACTTTGTTTCTTATCTGGCATTTAAGCCAAAGAAATACTATCTATCTCGAAAAACTTATTTAAATTATGAACTCTGCAGCTCCGCTGACCTCCACGCCCTCCTCCTCCCCTCCTCGCCAATGCTACAGCGAGATCCTACAGCAACCCAGCGACCCTCCTCGTCGAAGCTACTGCACCCTCCAGGCGTGGCCTTGAAAGCACATCTGGCGGCTGTTGCGGGGAGGAACTCGGTCGGGAGTGAGGGGGTAGAAAAGGTCGGGAGTGAGGAACTTGAGGACTTGATTTGGGACCACTCTTTCGTCAAGGAGCTGCCCGGGGATGCCAGGACGGATACGATTCCTAGGGAGGTATTTTCTATGGTTTCAAGATTTCGTGGTTTCAGATCTGCCTTTCCCCTCTTCTACCTCTCAGATCTGTCTCTCCCCCTTCTTCCTCTCAGATCTGGCTCTCCCTTCTTCTACCTCTCAGATCTGTCTCTCGCAGATTTGCCTCTTCCTCTTTCTTCCTCTCAGATCTACCTCTCCCCCTTCTACCTCTCAGATCTGCCTCTCCCCCCTTCTACCTCTCCAATCTGCCTCTCCCCCTTTCTACCTCTCAGATCTGCCTCTCGCAGATCTCCTTCTACCTCTCAGATCTGCCTCTCGCAGATCTGCCTCTCCCTCCTTCTTTCCTCAGTCCGATCGAACTACGCCTTCTAGTAGATCTACGTCTAG
>JAMKQA010023028.1:0-12985 GCA_024699735.1 Posidonia australis
TGATGCAGGTGGGTTTAGTGGGATGCGGTGCCAAGAGCGGGTGTGGGGGTCGAAGGCGTGGGTGGTGGTGGAAGGTGGGTAGTGGTGGTGGTGGAGGATGAGCCAGGGGTGGCGCCGGCGAGGGGACCAGAGGAGGGAGGAGGAGACCGCACGCTGCCATGTGGTGGAGACGGAGGATGCCGGGATGAGGTCGATGGTCGGGAGGTGGGAAAGGAAGGACTCCAGGATATCGCCGGGGATGGTGGTGGCGATTGTAGGAGCACTGGTCATGGTGGCGATTGTAGCAGCACTGGTCCTGCTGGTGAGCACTGGTTATTTATATGCGCGGAATTTTTTTTTATCTTTTGCAGAAAAAAAAGAAGCCAAAGAGCGCGGAGAATCAATTTAAGATTTCAAGACTTCCATGTACGAGTTGACAAAAAGTAGAGAATGGAAAATCACGCCTACTTGCAACATATGATTAAAGATATTTAGGAATGGAAAACCTGCGATTACAAGACTTCCATGTACGAGTTGTCATCTAGAAATATTTGAAGATTGGTCATAGTTGGTTATCACGCCTACTTGCAACCTGAATTTTCTAAAGGTCTAAACATTTTAAAAATCAAAAGTAGGAAATAAGGTAAAAAAGAAGGTTTGAATATCACGACAATGGTCCGCGCGGCTGGTCTTGATCTTTTCTACGTTCATTTAGAATCTGTATTTTTCAACAAAATTTAATATCTAATCATGACTTTTCAATATTTGAATTTTTCTTATATTATTTCTGATTAATTTTTGTTAATTATCATTAAAAAAAATGTTATTATGATTATTACACATGTATTCTAGAAATAAAAGAGAAAGGAATTATATAATAAAGATTTGTACGTTAATAGCAAATGGAAAAAAGGATTTATATGTAATCATGAATATAATGTTGAGATTAATAAATAGTTTTCATATATATTTGAATATAATATTAAAATCAATAAATAGTTATAGAATCAGTCGTCTAACTCAATGTGAAGCCGTACAATGCATACTACTCCTACATGTATACTTGAATATAATGTTGAGATTATCATATTGATGATTGACTTAGTTTGAGGTTGAACGGTATATGTATACTCGAATATAATGTTGAGATTAACATATATATGATTTTCAACTACATTCGAATATGATGTCCAACATGTATACTTGAATATAATATCGAGATTTAAAGCATGAGATCAAATTTATTCGGTATATGTATGTTCGGTGGCTACATATTTGGTAGCTATATACCCTTTACATACATGTTTGATACCGAACATATTTGGTATATGTGTCACTTTCATATTAGGATTGATACTCATGTTCAAAGCGTTAGATCAAATATATATATAATCAAATATAATATTGATGAAAACACACGATTTATTGCGAAAGAGAATACAAGATTAAATATAATATCGATAAAAATATGTAATCTAGCATGATTTAATAATAATATAGATGATGTTGGATTAGTCGTCGAACCTAGTGTGAAGTCGAACCGTCTTGGGCAATTAGCTCGAAAGCCGAACAAACATTACGTCTCGGGCGATCAGTTGGGCATGCCATGCCACAACATTTGTGGTGAGCAACACACGTATGATTTGGGATTGGTTGCCCGACTAAGTTTAAGGCCAAGATCATATTTGGTTTTTCTGTAGGTTTGAATAAAATGTTGAAATTATCATGTGATTAACATACATATTGTTGAGAAAAATATCATATTAAATACATATTATTGAATATAATGTCAATAAAACACACGCTCAAATTTGAAGTTAAATATAATATCATTTAAATTATGAGATCAAACATGATTTAATTGGATTAATCTCAAAATAAATCTAATATAGTATTGATATAAATTTAGTTTATAACATCATATTCTAACCTCCTATTGACATGTCAAAAGAAATGTATTTAAGTGCAGAAACAATCAACATATATGACGTGGGATCAATTGTCCAGTCCGGTTAATCAATTTGAAAGCTAAGTATAAGAGAACTAGGTCTGGACAAGCATTATGTCTTAAGCGATCGACTCAAACAAGTCATGTCATGTGCGGTGAATAACACATGTATAGTGGGTGATTTACTACGTAGGTGAATTTGTCATTGTCGACAAAGGCTTGCTCGAGAGAGAAGTGCACGGACTTGGAATTGGAAGGTTGGAGCTTCTATGGGACGAGCGGATGGGGGTGGAGTAGTGGATGTCGTCCAAGTAGGTTCTTCTGGTTACGCTGCCCTCGAGGTCGAACTCCTCATTGTCTTGGAGGAGGAGCTCGTTGGATTCGAATGCCATGGAGAGGAGGAGAGGGATGGAGAGGAAGAGGAGGATGAAGAAGGGGTTGAGAACAAGGTTTCTCGCATTTTGATGTAAATTTTAAAAAACAATAAGGGTATCATTATAATTGTGTATCTTATTTCTCCAACTTTTATTGAAAGCTTCTTCTAGCTAAATTCTACAAAAACATGAGTTTACACATAGTTTCCCTCATCGAAAAGCTATGACTTCTGTAAGGAGTGAGATGTAGAGACTCTATTTGGAACTGCTTCTGTCTTTTTTCATAGTTTGTTAGAAATTATCTACTCAAAAGTTATCCAGAAGTAGTTCTAAACAGAACTTTAACCTGTAATGGTTGGCTATCCCAATACTAAGAATTAATTCCCACTAGAGGATACATGACTACAACGTTTTGACCAATCATACACTACATTATCTTCTACGAACTTTAGGGTTTAGGTTAGTCTTACATAGCGCTTGATAAGGATTATTTTCCACAGCTTATTGGAAATAATCACTTATAGATAAAAAGTTGAACCAAATACATAAAAAAATACTAGCTTATTTAAAAACACCAACTTATTTCTTATGTGTAAAACTTACCAATAACACTGAAAATAAAAAGTTATGGGAGACAATTTTTTGAAAAAAGTTAGTTTTTCACTATAATCAATTTGTCTTTAATTGTTACCAAACGCAACCATAGTATTGGGGGTTTTATATTGTTAATTAATATGCTCAAGAAAATGACAAATTTATTAAAAATTACTAAAATCAGGACCTCTACATGAAAGATTAAGGAGTGAAATTTAAATTTCACATAATTCATAGAATTATGATTCAGTCTATAATACTAAACTTTCAAACAAATAATAAAATTAAGATATTAAATCGCTTGTAACCAAATTAAATTTAGATGATCTGCAACACTTTGATCTCCTTATTTAGTCTTTCTTATCAATCTAGTAGTTCCAACAAGTCATCAAAAAGTACATCAGAGTTTTTTTTTGTCTATCGAAACTAACGATATTAGTAGCTTACATCGGAAAGAATGTAGAGTAAGAAGAAAGCGAAGAAGAGAGATCAAATTGTACTAATATAGCAATTTTCCAACCAAAATGATGACATTTAATGAATTTTCCGTACTTCAATTGAATGGCGTCTAAAAGCAAATCTTATCTGGATGTTTTTTTGGAACGAAACTTACTTACTTGTTCATTGTACGGAATGTCAATTTCATCGATTCAAAGTGAATAAGGAAAATACACATACTAAAGTAGTTGAGTGGGCCATGGTTGTGGATTTTATAAGTCACTCCCAATCATAGATTTACCTTGTATCAAATAAAAAAAAGGAATATGGAAAATCTTATAAGAAAGGCAATTGGTCCACCAACGAGAAGACTTTTGATGCTACGGCATCTAAATATGGGGGGCGCTTGTGGGGGTGCACAGTGTGTTTCTATTGTTTATTAATTTAAGGGTTTTCTAAGTTGTTCTTTTTTTAAACTTGTAAAATATATCAGAACAGCTGTATTTAAGGTTCTCCAACGACTCAAGTTCAATAACCCCACAATGGGCTTACGACATGATATGTGACTAGATATCTACTTCACATGATATCCAGACTGCATGCTCGAGAACCTTAAAAATATTAAGAGAAAAAGAAACCTAACACTAGAGATCTTGAGGATTTTTTTTTTCAAAGTTGTACGTTCACCACAAATCGATAGATCCACAAGTTAATTATCAAAACTTCAATATTAAGAATTTTTGATCTACTACTAAAGCTTCTGACAAGACTTGTATGCAACTAAACATTAAATTTTCCCTTCCTTCTGATAACATTAGATGATGAGTCCTCGTCCACGTAAGCTATGTCCAACTAAAGTCATATCAAAGACCATGTTAAATTATTAGCAATCGTCTAATTCTTAGCTGTTAATTGCCATCAGATAAGACCATGTTCAATTTTTTTTACCGCCACCACTCTTAATCTTTCAGTTAAAGATTCACAAGGCAGAAACCTACTGGCTACGGACAACGAATATTCTGTAGTTTGGGTTTTGATATCAAAGATGGAATTACTAGAGTATATGCAATCTAATTGATTATACCTTATTCCTTGCTCTGAGATGCACGTATCTCTATAACTATCAGGAGCTCTTAACAATTCACAGGCTATTGTGAGCTGCACGTATCTGGCACAGGCTATTTGTGACCAGTAAGCTGATGATATGAGATGATCAATAATATGAAAATATAAGTTATCCTTGTATGCATTAGCATCTCACTCAAACTTGTGATAGCAAAAACATCTTGCCAATCAGAAACTAGAAAAGAGTGATCCATAGTGTTTGACACTTGGTGAAAGAGTCATCTAATTGAAAAGAAGACTGGAAAGATATGAAATAGAAAAAAGTGCACTCCTAAAAGTGATGCTGAATAAGTAAGAGCATATTGTGTCATGCAAGCTTTAACCTCTTGTTAGGTCTTTTACGGTAGATATTTTCTTATTACATTTCTATTTTCTGATTTGTGGTAGGCCACCAGTGACACGAATTGGTAATCATTTTTTCCATTTGAATTTCTATAGATGATGATTTGAGGATTAATTTTAACTCAAACAATTACTTGTTAATCTTGCATGTTCTTTGAAGGAAGATAGAAGAGGCTGTAATGGCTACAAAATGATGTTGGAAGCTCGCAAGGACTTAACGAGGACCTGTCATATTTTTTGTAATTGGCATAGATCCTTTGGCTTAATTTCTTTCGTATATGTGTTGGAGGGAGGATTAAAGGACAAGCCTGGGAAGCGTAGAGATCACTATCACTCATGTTACTGCCTTAGTGGTCTGTCAATATGCCAATACAGTTGGGTGAAAGATGCCGGCGCCTGTCGCAGTTCTGGGTCCATTGCCTGCGATCTTCCATTGCCCCTCTTCAACATTGTACTAGATAGATATAGCCTAATTCATCTACCTCATTCCCCACTTTGCCTGACCACGACCTGATTAATTAATTACCGACCCCAGTTGAGTGGTTGCCCTTCAAAACCTTCCGCCGAGCTAGAAATTTATTCCAGAAGATCACATTTGTGCTGTGCTTTAATCTCCACCGCTCCTTTCCTATCCGTACCTCTACTTTATCTAAATAATCAATGTCACCCGCAAGCTTCCTCCTCCAGCAATGATGGGCACATTTGAAGTCCAACAAATGACAATAACTACAAATTAAAGTTTGGTCGGAGTTCAGTCTTTTAATTCTTTTTAGATATATAATAAGAATAGTATGAATAAATAAGAAATGATATTAGTATTCTGATAATATTGATATTTAGTTTGAAAGTGATTTTCACTTAAAGGTGAATAAATGTGTATAAATAGATATTCTTGTTTAGATGAAAATTAAGTGGAATAATTATCAAAATAAGTGTTGTAATAAGTGAAAAATATGTAAATTAATAATAATGAACTTGATTATTAAGATATATATCTACTTTAAAGAATGTATACATTATATTATATATGTATTAATTTTTAAATAAACAATAAACATATCGTATATGTACATGCATGTATCAGAATAACTTTATTTCACTATTTCCGTTGAATAGTTATTCTAAAATAAGTAAATTATAATAGGAATTACAATTCAGAGTTTATTCTGATTTTTACACAACCAAGCAGAACAGTATTTCTAATTTTGAAGTTATTTCAGGTGTTATTCCTGGAACTAAAGAGGAGTTTAAAGTATGAATAATAGTAGAGCCTATCATTCAACTAGTAGATACACGTGTTGTCTACATGTGAAAAAATAAATTCTGAGAATACAAGGATATGATTATATAAATAATATGGTAATGATGAGAATTTTGGATCTTTTTTCTTGAGTTCAAATATATATATATATATATATATATTAATCTTCTTCCATTTTTTACTCCAAATATAGCATATTTAATTGTATTATTTAAAAAACTAGACATTGATATTTTAGATAGTTTATTAATGTCTAGTCCATAATAAAGGAACTTGATGACTTAAAACAATAAATGACATCTATTTATTACTTGATTTTCTATTTCTGGTCATATAATAGTGGAGATCAAGATGTATTTCTGAGAATATCTTAAGAACTAATCAACTCAAGTAGCTAAGTTGAGATTATGGATTTCATAACTCCTTCCTAGATTTAAAATCTAATGAAGTTGCGTCGGAATCCTCTTGATCATAAAGTTACCTTTTTATCAAAAAAAATAAATGAAGTGTGCCCCCAAAGAACATCATACCTCAATTTCCTCCAGTGTTGGATTCACATGTGACAAAACCTACAAGCCGTAAAAGCTTGCGTCTCATGCGATATTATCACAAAAAAAAAAAAAAAAAAAGGGTCTCTGTCGACTAATAGCTCACACACGTTGGAATCATGCAAGTTATTATCAATACAAAAAAAATGTAGAAATCAATCAGTCACATTAACATGCTCTAAAGTCTTATCTGTGGAGGAAAATCCACCGCTTCTCCCATCCCACTAACAAAACCGAAAAAGACCGTTACCAAAATAATAATAATAATAAGCCGTAAAAGACAAAAGCGGTTGAAGCCCTTGGGCATTACCGGCAAATATCATGGACTTTCCTCTTTTCTTGCTTCCAACCACAAATAATGCTACCAATATAAAAAATTTTGATTATTATATTAAGCATGTATAAAACATTGAAATGTGTACTAAACGTCTAGATATATACTAAATGTATAATCATGTAATAAATGTAAACTCGTGTCAATTGAATCGTTGTCGTGTCAAAATGACATGATAAATCTAAAGTGTATATTTAGCGAATTGAATAATGTATACACGACAATAGACATTTCGTGTTTGAGTTTAGTATTAAGTTAAAGATAATTAAACATGATCTGTTTGAGTTTAACATATATATATAATACACGTATTTATATACGACAAAATAAATATACATATTTATACATGTTAACAACATTAGATAGAAGCTTCAAGCTTTGAAACTTCAACAATGATGGAAAACTGAGATGGCTACAATAGCAAAGAAACTTGAGGAAGAAGAACTTTTGCATGAACTCCCTGTCAATCATGTAATACAACTGTAGCATATTAATACAATCCAGTCACCATTGAGCAGCTGCTACATCACACACTCATAACAAACTTGCAACAATAATAACAACCCTTAACTAATCAGCAACTAAAAAACTTCATTATCTAATCCTAACATCTCCCCTCAAACTGTAGGAATGATTAACAACTACTGTTTGCTCTTGAAGCGAAGAAATGAAGTCTGTGATAAAGCCTTGGTAAGAAAATCCGCAACTTGCTCCTTAGTAGGAATGAAATGAATTTGCATGTATTTCTTCGAAACTTTTTCCCAAACAAAGTGGAAATCGATTTCCACATGTTTCATTCTAGAAAGAAAAATTGGATTGGCGGTGAGGTAGAGAGCGTCGATGTTATCACAATAAAGCTTAGGAGCCTAAGTTACCCAGTTCAGCACACAAGCTCCGAAGCCAAGTTAGCTCAGCTGTAGCATTAGCCAGAGATCTGAATTCCGACTCTGTTGAAGATCTCGCCATTGTGGCTTTCTTCTAAGATGACCACGACACAGGATTCTTCCCGAAATATATCACAAAACCAGTAGTAGACTTCCTATCATATAGACAACTTGCCCAATTAGCATCTAAATACACTGTAAAATTAAATGAGGAATTTTTATCAAAGAACAACCCATAATTCAAGGGTCCTTTCAGGTAGCAAAGCACCCTTTTAAGAGAAGCCAATGCGACTTTGAAGGTGAATGCATAACCTAGCAAAGCTTGCTAACACAAAGCTAGATCAAGTCTTGTTAGAGATAGGTACTACAGGCTACCAACCACTTGCCCATAAATTGTAGGATCTTCAAGTGAATCAGAATGGTGCTTAGAGATGATAGTGCTGGATATCATTGGAGTAGTAGTTGGTTTGGCTCCAGTTATTTTTGTCTTTGTGAGTAAATCAAGAATCTTCATGTTCTGGTCAGTTGAATTCCTAGAAAGTAAGAGGGATACCCTAGATGTCTAACAGGGAAAACTAACTCAAGAGTACGAAGGAAAACAGCAACACTAGAAGAACTATTCGAGATGACCAAAATATCATCAACTTACACCAAAAAATAAATGCATACTCCTTGTCTTCTGAATATGAATAAAGAGGTATCAGTTGTTGACATTTGAAATCCAAAATCTGTCAGAACTTCACTTAGCTTGGTATACCAAGCTTTAGGTGATTGCTTAAGGCCATATAAGGATTTGTTCAGCTTTCAAACATGTGTCGGTAGATTAGAGTTGATAAAACCAGTAGGTTGACTCATGTACACTTCAGAGAGCGAGCCATGTAAAAAGGCATTTTGAATATCCAAATGGTGCATATACCAGTTCTTTGCTACAGCAATGCTTAACACCAATTGGATTGTGGTTGCCTTGATAACAGGACTAAAAGTTTTAAAGTATTCCACTCCATCCTTTTGATGAAAATCCTTAGCTATCAGCCTTGCTTTATAGCGATTAACAGATCCATCAGCCTTCCTCTTGATCTTAAAAACTCACTTATTCCCAATAACATTCATTGTAGAGCTTCTAGGCACCAAGGTCCACATGTTTGTGTGTAAAAGAGCATTGAATTCAATAGTCATAGCTTCTCTCCAACAAGCATTCTTAGCAGCTTGTGTATAGCAAGTAGTTTCAGACTCTGTCATGGTGGTTTCAAGTAGTTGTGGAAGGGGATGTAAAGAAGTAAAGAAAACATTCTTTTTGAAGACATTATTCATAGAACGAGTAATCATCTGATACTTCCTACTATTGACAATAGAAGCATTAATGGAAGGAAGATGTTTAGAAAGAGATGTTTGATTTAGACGATCAGGTAAGTCACTACTAGCAATAGAAGGCAAAGGAGAGGAAGAAGGATAGGAATTGGATATAATAGGATTAGGAACTAAAGGCAGACTCTATCCTCCTTAACTATTTGTGTTTTTCAACATGGAACCTTAAATTTGTTTACGTTACAACTTATCTTCCTCAACTATAGTAAATTATAATCAGTCTCATTTTTGAATAAACGACGTTAATTTTTATATGATTTTACTATTTTATCCTCTGTAATTTACTATTCTAGGATTAAATTATAATTTACCTTCTCAACTATTCAAGCTTTTCAACTTCATACTCTAAACTCTTTTTTTGTTACAACTTACTGCCTTAAACTATGATAAATTACAATAACCAACTACCATGGTGCAGTTGACCAGGGGGAGTGGAACTCATACCTCCCTCCCAGGTTTGAATCTCATGGACCGTAAGGAGAAAAAAAAAAAATCTATTGATTTAAAAAAAAAACTATGATAAATTACAATGAACCATCATTTTTGGTAAACATTGTTAATTTTTTACTTTGTTTGACCGTTTTACCCTCACTTACAAATAATCCCATTCTTAGTCTTATGGAACCCAACCCAAATGTTACTTCTACAGAACCTTTTCTTCCTTATCCACACCCCACCCAACTACAAATCTCACTCACTAACATCCTTTCCGAGCAACTTGAGACTTTCGACTGAATTATGTTTGATGACCTTAGGAAAGAAGCTCAAGATCTTCCGGTGGTATTGATAGAGCTTGAGATCGTCAGTTTATCAAGAAAAAAAAGGGAAAAGCTTTGAGAAAGAAGGAGAAAGGAGAAAATTTTAGTAGTGAAGTTACGTTTAAAGTTTATGATATAGAAAAAATAGAAGAAGATGGAGAATAAGACGACGGAGAATAAAGGTAAATTTGTCCGAAAGAAATATTGTAAAGGTTACATAACCTTTTAAACCTAACAGAAAGGTCTTATTGTTTAACGAATGTAGTTAAAGGAGACAAGTTATAATGAAAAAATATTTAAAGTACTAAGCTAAGAAACTTGAATAGTTGAAAGGAGTAAATAGAAGAAGATGGAAAGAATGATAATTTTGTCCGAAAACAATATTATAATCCTTTAAACCTAACGAAAGGAGTCTTATTATTTAACAGAGTAGTTGATGAAATTAAGTTGTAATGGAAAAAGGTTTAGGATACTGTAACACCCGTAAAATTCATTTTGTAATTATTTACATTATAATGAATTTATTCTTAGACGGATGTTATTGTTCCGAGGTCAGTTTGTATGATGTTAAGTTTGAGCCTTGTAGGCTGGTTTCTGTATGTGTGTTCCTATACGTGATTGACACTGTGCAGTGTAGCACTGTGCTTGTGGACCCATGTGTGGGTCCGTGTGGGACCCACTTTTGTGGGTCGATTGGTGGGAGTGAGTTGGTGCAGTTGGTTGCTGACTTGTGCAGAAGGCTAGTGGTTGCACTGTGCATGCATGCATGCAGCTACCACCATCGATGCGTATATAGCTATAGCCCATCAACCTCCTTCTTCGCACCTCTCCTCCTCTTTCCGCTCTTCGCCATCCTCCTCCCGAGCACCACTTTCCGCTTCCTCACTCATTCTCTCCTTCCCTTCCACTCTCTCCCACTCACCCGCACCCCCACCCTCTTTCTCCCCTCCCCTGTCTCACCCCTCTCCCTCTCTCTCGTCTCTTCCCTCTTCTTTCCCCTGCCTCTTTCCTTTGCTCAGTGTGCTCGACGACGTGCGGAGGCTTGTGGAGTTGGTGTGTGGCTCCAGGGAGTCATCCTAAGGGTCGCCGAGGCTCTGGATGCTCGTGGATGGCTGGTGGTCGGAGTTGGGTCATCGAAGGTCGTATTAAGGTATGCACCTCCAAACCAAAGTATAAAAAGTATGAAATTGGTAGAAAATGATAGGAATGCATGAATTTTAAGTAAAATTTATGTTCCTAGAATTTGTTGTAAATTTATGGAAATTCATGGAGGCTTTTATGGCATTTTATGGTGGTTGTTGTAGTTTGGGTCTTTTTAACCCCTTTGTCTTTGCAAATTTATATCTTGTTGTGTGATGGATAGATTTTGGTTTTGTTTGAGTGAATTTGGAGCAGAAGCAAGTCTACAATATATGTTTTAGTTGGATTTTATGGTGTTTGTTTTGGGCGTCCGTCCTAATGTCTCATTTTAGGCGATTTCAAAGGTTGGAGCTTCGGGCCGTTTTCTGGATTCGCAGAAAACGACATACCGAATCATTTCGGTATACCATTTTCGTGTCAGATTAGGTCCTCTGATCGACCTTTAGTCATATGATTTTGGACGGTCGACCGAACCACATTTTGGTCAGTCGATTTGGCCATGAGTGTTGACTATTGACCTGTTTTGGTCGACCAATTCTAATTGGTCTTCTGATCCAGAGATTTTCGGTATACCGAACTTATTTCGATATGACGAATCAGGGCCCATTTGAGATGGAATTGTGGGTTGTCAGTGGTAATCTCATGGGACGCTTGATGTGCCATTTTATAAATCTAATTTCTAAAGATTTTCTGAATTGGCTTGTTTTGCCCATTTGAGATGGAATTGTGGGCTATCAGTGGTAATCTCATGGGACGCCTGATGTGCCATTTTACTGAGGTTTTGAAAGAGTTTCTAAAGATATAAAATGGTTTTGGAAATGGTTTTGAAAGGAATGATTTGGTCCGTTATCAAAAATGGTTTTCCTAGTTTTCTGTGTGCAGGTCGAGACACTATGGGACCATGTTGTCAGGACTAGGGAATGTAACGACATTCTCGGGTGGTTGGGCGTGTCTCCCTGGTTAAGGTCGGGGGCCGAGATACCAGAGGTTGAGAGTCGTCAGGTCTTGGAGGTATGAGACTCCCTAACTGTCGTTTCGAGGCTAGGGTTTTGGTCCGCTGGTTGAGGTGTCTTATGGCATGACGAGAAGGTATGATACCCCTACTGTTGCTGTGAGCACTGGGCCTCGGGTGTGGAGGTATGACACTCCCTCTTGAGCACCGTGTGGAAGACGCGGTGAGGAAGCATACCCCGTGGTGGCTAGTGTGGGTAGAACACGTGTCTCGTAATTGGTAACATCCTGAGAGATAGGATAGCCTTCCCAATGAGGGGTAGGCTTTGTGAAGGTTCTCCAGCACTACTAGAAAAATCAGATTTTGCAAGGACTTATAGCGAGCACATTGCGAGGACATGTCCTCGCAATATATTAGCGAGGAAAAATAACGAGGACAAAGCGAGGAACCTTATTTAGCAAGGAGTTAACGAGGACATGTCCTCGCTATATGTCCTCGCAATAGTATCCTAAAATTAAAAACACTTGAAAAAATTCTTACGTGCTCTCGACTTCCAGCTGTCGGGAAACACCCTCTCTCTCAGCCACTGCCCTCTCGTCTCTTCACTCTCCTCTCCTCTCTTCCTCCGACGACGACAACAATTTAAGGTGACCATCGGTCCTCCGGTGATCCAACGCTGCCTTTTCTTTCCATCCTCCAACGACCCTTATTCACCTCTGACTTTCGACAGTATTGCTCGTTCTTCACCCAAAACCACCCATTTCTGTCACCCAAAACCCCCCATTTTCGCCGCCCATGGCCGCACACCCGACCCACACCTTCTTCCGTCCCAAACCCCAACTTCGCAACCTCACCACCACCTCCGCCGCCCCCTCTCGGCCCTGCCCCCAGCATGGGCCCCCGCGCCCCCACAACCACTCCACCCCTTCCTCGAAGGAACACC
>JAMKQA010023029.1:0-16638 GCA_024699735.1 Posidonia australis
GGTGCGCCACCTTGGTGCGCCCACCTAGCTCACAAATGTCTGATTGGGGCTCTGGCTAATGCGTTTGGGGCTCGGCTCGAGGGCTGATCACATCCAAAGCGACATAAGGATACTCATTCCTGGGTCACCTCAAAATCAGGGTGTCTACACTGGGTAAATTGTAGTTTAATCCAAAATCTTTGCAAAAAATGCTAGGGGCTGGAATAAAATTTCCAAAACCTGTGGGGCCCATTGGTAGTTACTCCTGTCTTGAATGGATGCATGGCAATTGGACTCCCTCTCCTCACTTCTACATGGGGATTCTTGTATGCCTCTTCTTCTTCCCATATAAGATTAAATTAAGAGGAAAAACAACTCTTTATTTAAAACTCTCCAAAAGGCCAACGAGCCATCGTTCTCCCCGCGTCCCTTCCCCTTCTTCTTCCTCTCCTCACCAAATGGCGGCTAGGGCTCAGGTGTTGGCGTGCAAGTATAGGACGAGTGGCGTTGTAGGGGTGCGACGGAGTAGTGTTGCGCAGGGGGCACGACGGTGACTCTGGTAGGGACGTGCACAGGTGTGGGCTTGGGCAAAGACTCCGGCGGGGAGGTGTCAATGATGTAAGGAGTAGCGGTGGTGCCACAGGGGCTCCAGCGGCGATGTGCGCCGGTGCGAGGAGCGGTGGGGGTGCTGCAAGGGCACAATGGAACTCCCTCTTCCTTCCTCTTGCTTTACTCTTCCATGCTTGTTCCTCCTTTGCTTTGTATTCCCTATGTGCACGGCCATCTCCCTTCTCTTTCACTGCTAGTGATGTCGACACGACCAACGGGCGTGGGTCAACTTGTGCGAGGCAGTGATCGGTGGAGTGTGGTGTGCGGCCTATTCAGGGGGGTGACCCAATGGGTGGCTGTCCTCGGATGGTGGCGAGACATCACTGGATAGTGACCGCACTGGCGGTTGTGGGACTGGGTTGGCCTTGGTCAATGCACCATGCTCATATATACATGTATATACAGAAAAGATACTTTACTTGCTTGGATAATCAACTCACTAAACTATCATGCCATTATTTTCCTTGAATAGTTACTGTAGAAAAAAAAAAACCACCATACATGAAGTTGAGAGAGGGGTAGACTCTTCCTATTGGGTGGTGAGAAGTGCATCTTCAATGTGGAACATATATTTGAGATACTAGACATACCTAAGGGAAATAAGGAGTTGTTCGAAGTTAAAAATTACAAACCAACATCACGATTGGAAAGACTACTTGATGGCAAGACATGTGTGAAGAAGTCTGATGTCGAAAGGATCTTAAAACAACACTCTATGAGAAACAGTCTAGAAGATGAAGATGTTAAAGTGAAACTTTGGATACGCTTATTATTCACCACATTTTTGATACTCAATTCTAGTTGTGGATTTCCCAATTGGATGCTTAGATATATAGATGACTTGGATGGTGTAGACACCCTGATTTTTGGCCAATGTTGGTAGGTGGACTCGGTAGAGAGCACAACTGTACGGTTGACTCGGACTTACCCCAATTCCCCAACCAAACCTATAAACCTAAAACCAACCCAAGACCTTAAATTAACTTTAAATCCACTCATTCAGCTAAACCCAACACCTAAAACCAAGCCCGTGTGCTCTGGCCCAATGACATACGCGACTCGATAGCGCGACCCAAGAGCACGTCAAGGCAAGGGCAGCACGATAGGTGCTGCCTGACTTGTTGCTTTTGTTGTACGACCTCGTACCTCGTACAAGCGACGTCGTGCACGGAGCGTCGATTTCTCCCTCGACGTGCCTGACACCCCTCCAGCCTTCCAGCACCCTGCCACTAGCCGCCCATGCCTTGCGCCGTCGCCGCTGCACTCCACCTTTGCAACATGCTGGTGAGCCCCTCCCTGGCAAGACTAACAACCAACTCTTCCACGCCATCAGCCACCTACCACACTCAACCAAAACCCCCTGGAGCTCCCTCAGCCAAGACACCAAGGAATTGTGTGAGAGAGAGCCTGAAAAAACCTAGAGAGAAACCTCACTGGAGAACTTGAACCCAACATCTGAGCCACCTGAGTTCTCTCTTCCTTGCCACCAAGGGAGCTCCTTAGCCAACCCTTGAGCTCCCCTGACCACCCTCTAACCGGACCTTCTCCATCGAGCAGTCACTCTTGTCACCCTTGCCGGTGTACCAACTGCCGGTGTGAAGGAGGACAACCAACCACCACCACTACAGGTATACACTAACCTCACCTGATATAGAGGATAGCTTGGCTATTTTGATTTTACATTCCGCCAACTTTTCCCGTTGTTTTCCTACTGTCTATTGCATCCCGCACCTCACCAACCGCCGTCGGACGACAAACGCCAGCATGAGGCCACACTAGCCACTGAATGCTCAGCCTAGTGTCCCGATGGCTTCCCCTCTTCTCCCATCATTCCTTGGAGTGGCTGAGTCGACCTCCCAAACTGGACACCTCCCGTGGAGGCTCACCGGAGGAAGATCGGCACTGACGTCGGTGATGGGGATGGGGACGAGAGTTCATAGCTTTTCGATATTTCCCTTGCATCTGCATCCCTTAAAGGTGACCTCCCTGAGCTCTAGGATGACCCTCATCGTCTGGTGATGCCCCACTTTCCGAGGAGGGGGCCATGAAGGAGGTAGGCCTAGACCCTATTCCAGTGGCGCGCCTTGATAGTGCACTACACATGCGCGTATTGGGCTAGGTCTGCAAAGGGTCATGTCCGACCAAGTGAAAGCCCAACCTCCTCTAGTTAGGCCATCCTTGCATGTTTGTTTCTTCAGCATGGTTTTACTATCTGATTTGCTCACTCCCTGACATTTTACTTGGTTCTTTATCGAAGTGGTTTTGTTTGACTCTTGGCCCATGCATGAGTCCCCAACCCAATGTGCTTACCCCACATCTTAGTACTAGTTTATGCTGCATATCTTGTGTGCCTGGGATAAGGCAATGATGGCAAACGACTATGACATCTCTGGGATGAACATCCTGAGTGCGCGCACGAGTGGCGCGTCGCTCATGCACATGTCCTCTAAGGGTGAAATCTGGCACAACCTAGCCATGGGTCCCACCAAGTTTCCACCCTATGTTTTTGTTTTATGTTTCCTGCTTTGATCACGCTTAGATTTTTTAGATCGACTTCTTTCCTTAGCCATATAATCTATTTCTCTTGCATCATCCATATAACCCCATTAATTGGCATCTAAGTGCCCACATTTCCATGCATGCGAGCAAAATTCCGAGAAAGACCGACTCGTCAAGCGTATGGGGGTGCCTAGCACCTTCCCCATACGTAATAGGAGTCCATACCCTTTCTTTGGTTCACAATGATCCATGTGTCGAATCCATTTGGCATAAGTCATTTGTTATTTCGCATTCGATTTCAAGTTTTGGTTTTCGATACAGTTTTTCTCGTTTTCCCGTTCTTAATAGATTATGTGGCGACTCCTTGTTTTATCCCTTTATTGTGTTTTGTGGTGTTTTTGAGTCGTCCCCCCATCCTCGGATTCACTGGATTCGTCGTGGCCCTACCGGTCCTCGTGTGATCTCGATTGCACTGGAGTGTAGTTCCCCCTGTCGACATGGTCATAGGAACTGGCGACTCCACTAGGGAAAAGATAGACTCTAGCTTTCATATTTGGTTTCTTTCTCGCTTGCAAGGTCTCCTTTGTGTGCTTTATGATGTATTATGCCTTATGGATGATGTATGTTTTGCTTCACACCGAAATATCATGTTCACGTCACAATGCACATGCCATGTTCCATGCCTTTTGCAATGTTATTTGTTTCTTTATCACAACCTTGTTCATGACACAAACACATACCATGCCTTTTGTCCAATGCTTGTTTTACCATGGTCTGTATATTTTGTCTTTCATTTTCATTTTTATTTAGGCAAAATTAGAGACTTGCTCGCCTCCCCTTGGTTTAATTTAAAATCATGCAAGTAAAATTAATGCATTAGGGCAACTAGAGACAATAATGCACTATTCCCTCAATGGCTAATAAAATGGGCAAGTAAAAATCACAAGCATATTTGCATGTCAGAATCAAATAGGTGCATGCATTCTCTCTCCTCTAAATCCACCTACAGTTTGTGAAGGTCAGTTCTGATTTTCTTGTCCTATTGCTTGGCATAGGATCTGATGCTGAGCTGTCCCCCCTTGTCTGAGGTCACATCGGTGTTAGTAGAGGGTACAACCCATGCTTTGGTAGGGTCAAGGCTCCCAATGCACCACCATTCCACAGCTTTGGCATGGGACAGAACCCATTTTTCTACCTTGAGTCGGAGACCCATTCACCCCGAGAGCATCCAGAGTAGATAGCCTCCTAGGAAACACTTAGATGGTGAGAGAGTGCGTGATAGTTGCATCCATGTGCATGTGTGCCATTCATACCACTTAATAAACATTGCATTGCTTGTCCTCAGGTTTTGATACCTGCTCTTGTCTTTTTCTAACCACAGGTTCGTGTGTGAGTCCTTTAAACAGAGCTCGAGTGCTCCCGCTCTATTCCCTAGTTGTGACACCCGTTATCAGCTTCCCTTCCAAGCTTTTGTCGCTTTTGACGATAGCTCATTGTAGGATCCACCCTTCTTTCAGCTACCGTAGCCCTATTCGCACTCGCTCACATTCCACCATGACCCAACGCGTCAGCGAGGCTCCTTCCACTGTCACCTCTAAGGGGATCGCCACTTCAGCCTCCTCATCCCTTTTTCTGACTTCTTTAGCTGCCTCTTCTCCCCATGTCAGCCTCTTCTAGGCCCATGGAGCATCCTCCCCTTTCGTGTTGGGACACTGGCAGACCCTATCCGATCTAGAGCCCGTCACTGAGGCCGTTGCAGTGACCGTCACTTGAGCTTCGGAGTTGCCAATGTCTCTCCCTCTGTAGGGCCCATCTGTTTTGACCACCCAAGCGGCTATAGTAACCTCCTTGCTAGGTACTGCACCTTCTAGATAATTTGCTTCCCTTTTGCTCTCTATTGCATCAACTCTGTTGACAATCCCATCCCTCTGTACCGCTACCGACAGGAATCCAACCCTGCAAGCCCAGTACTTCTTGGCCCTCGCCTAGAAGCTACAAGGTATGGCACTCTCCTTGGACTCTTCACTGCTCTCAGCATCTCCTCTCCCTCAAGTCTCGCCGCCCTCGGCTTTGGTGCCCCACTCTGCACCCACTACACCTCCTCGGTCGTTGCCCAGCTCCTCGCTAGTCAGGCGATGAGGGTGTCGACCCTACATCCTTCACCTTCATCTCACTCTTCACAGCATGCATCTCCAGCACTTGGCGGCAAACCTCTTGGCCTGGTAGGGGTGTAGCATTCTCTCGTTTCGTTGCCTGTACTCACACTAGGACTGTAGCTGCTACCCACGAACCCTGCACCACTCACAGCACAGCATACTGCCTACCTTCCATCTCTGCGTTAGACACAGGTCCCCCCATGCACCTCACACCACATCACGCACCTACACGGGTATGCCAGCCATCATGCGAGCACACTAGGTGGTATGGTGGTGGATCCAGAGGAGCACCTCGGTACAACCAACACGGCACCTACGGTACCCGCCCAAGCTGTGCCAGTCTCAGCAACAACGACCCCAGATCCCCTCCTTTCTAGGATGGGTGATTTTGAAAGAGCACTTCGACAAGTGCAGGGTAGAGACCGCCCAGTCGTTTTAGTCCCGGGACCTCTACTATTTCCCAAAGGCAACTCTCCCACTGAACTTCTAAGTCCTAGACTTTGAAAAATACAATGGAAAAGGCTGCCCAATCTCCCATCTAAGGGTATACTGCAAATACCTTGCTCAGCTTCAGGTTGATGAAAGGTTGTTAATCTGCTTGTTCCAGAAGAGTCTCTTTGGTCCTACCTTGAAGTGGTTCACTTCTATGGACATGGCAACCATTCAAACTTGGAACGACCTAGCCCAGGCGTTCTTAGAATAGTATTCCTTCAATCTGGACTTGATCACCAAGAGGGAGGACTTAGTCGTCGCCAAGCAGAAGCACTTCGAGCCATTAGGAGAGTATGTTGGGCGCTGGCATGTCCTTGCCTCCCAGGTCAAGGATGGACTCTCTGATGAGGAGTCTATCGAAATAATCATTCAGCCGATCACCACGTTCTCCACCCTGATTAGAGCCGATGCTCGCGTGGAAAGCTTGCTATGAAGTAACAGCTTCCCCGTACTCACCACATTCACCAAGCAGGCAACCACCCCCAGCCACGACACTGGCACCAGCAACAACAACTGCTCCAGCTCCAACTATCCAAAGAGGAGGGACCCCTCGAAGAGTGTCGTTGTGTACGTTGGGTCCCCTACTATGCCGGTGAACACGGTGGGCCTGCCGGCTCAAAATCAAATAGTTTATGCTCCAGCACGTAGGACTCCCCACACACCTCACCTCACAACCACCGTCGAGCTTGTGTATCCTGTAGCATCGACAAGGCAAGGGCAGCACCCCCCATAAGGGAGGCCCCGACAATTCGACCAGGAGTTCACCCCACTGGTCGAGCTGTTGAGCACCATCCTTCCCAACGTGTAGTTGCTCCTCAGGTACCCAGACATTCGCCCACCGTCGAATCCATTACCTGTGTGGTATAAAGTGAACTTGTACTGCAATTACCGTTGGGCCCCAGGGCACTCAATGGACAACCATTTCACTCTCCAGAATGCCATACAGGACCTCATTGACCGTAAGGTCATTGTTATCAACACCCAGATGCAGGGTCTGCAGCTTCCCCAGCACAAGGACAAGCACAAGCACCAACACCAGCACGAGCATAGCCACACCCCAGCATAATTAGTCAACCTCTCCCTTAGCACACTAATCCAAGAGCACCCGGTACCTTAGGGCTTCACTGCCTCTTTCTTGTAAAGTCCAGCCCTTCCCAACTAGATCCGTTTGATCTTATCCACCTGGCCTTTGAACCGTTCCCATCTTAGTTGTATCAACCTTTTCTCTCGGGTTTAGAGCCCATTGTTGGCATGATTCACTTGGCCGCCAAGATAGAGCACGTGGTCACATCGCCTACCATGCAATCCTCCCTGACTCAACCCATTTGCCTTGAAGCCAGACCTCATCCAGCTCCTGCTCAACCCATCCAGTTAACAGCCTACCCCACCATACCTTCCATCAGCCAACCAGCGGACCAACTAGAGTTGGCGGCCTGTACACCCTTGGTCATCACTTTGACTAGGGATATCCACCAAGTATCATATGACTATGCCATGGAAATGTGTGTAGAAATCACACTGTCTGGACTAGTGTACAAGCCCCCAGCTCTAGTCCCTTGGGCAAGCTACCTAGCACCACCTCTACCTCAGCAAACAAGTCAGCCCCCTAAGCCCACCACCAACACTGTCAGTAAATCTCCGGATGATGTCACCTCCCAGCTCAAGAAGGTCAAAGCCAATATATCCATTTGGGACCTCATCCATACCTCAACCGAGCACCGGGAGGCCTTCCTCAGGGTATTTCAGGCAGCCAATGCATCCCCCACCATTGAGCTCACAACCCTCGAAAACATGGTAGGCATGATCGCAATGCCGCAGGTCATCTCCTTCTCATCCTAGGAGTTGCCCCCAGCGGGAACCAATCACAACCAACTGCTATTGGTCATCGTGCAGTTCCATAAGTTCTGAATCCCCTTGACACTGGTTGATAATGGTGTAGGTCTAAACATCTGCCCCATGCGCACTGTAAGCAAAATCGGATTCAAAGCCGAAGATATCACACCAACTGTCAAAGGGATGACGACTTTTGACAACACGCACCATGATGCATTGGGGGTTTTGGTCATTCCTCTGATTGTCGGTCTGGCTCAGTTTGACGTTGAATTCTATGTTGTTGTCCTCGAACCTGCTTTGAATCTTTCGCTTGGGTGCCCTTGGCTGCACAAGCATCAGGTCATCCCGTCAACCTTGCATCGTATGATCAAGTTCTACTATGGCGACGACATTGTCGTTGTCATGGCAGAGAACTTTAGGAAAGACGAGGTTGACGTGGTCTCCTATGTTGATCTTTAGACTGTCCACTTTGATCCTAATTCATTTGATGTACACTATTAGGTTAACTGTTTTGAATTGGTCAATTTTGTTCTGGAATTCGAACACATTAGCTTCTTGTCCATTCATAGCCACCCTCAACTGATGGTTGAGAACCTCTATCATCAATAGGGGTACGAAATAGGAGCACCGCTTGGGCGATACGATCAAGGGATCATGGAGCCCGTCGAGGCGGAGGAAAGAAGAGATCACGAACGACTTGGATACCAAGGACCACATGGAAGCACGCGCAGGCACCGAAGGTTGCTTATCCCTCGGGATTTGACTAACTTCGTTAGTACAAGTGTGATGGACCTGAACAGGAACCCATCCCCAGTCACTATATTGTAGCAACAGCAGAGTCCAGTAGAAGACATTGAGTGGGTTTACGTTGAGGATTACTACACTGATGAAGACACCTTGAGTGTAGTTGAGCCAAGCCACACAGATAGAATAGAGCAACAACACGCAACAGTCCAGCATCCACCCATCTAGCTTTACCACCCTTTTCAGCAGCAACAACACAACCATAGTCAGTCACAGTAGTAGCACCACAGCCATAGTTAGTCTCAGTCACTACAATAGCACCACAACCACAATCAGTCTTAGTCACAGCAGCAGCAACACCACAGTCAGTCTTAGTCACAACAGTATCACAGCCATAGACAGTCACAGTCACAACAACAGTATCACAGCCACAGTCAATCTTAGTCATCACAGTAGCAGCATCACAGTCACAGTCAGTCGTAGCACTAGTGCCACAGTTTCCGTTAGCCACAGTAGCAGCATCACAGTCATAGTCAGTCATAGCACTAGTGCCACAGTTTCTGTTAGCCACAGTAGCAGCACTACCAGCAAGGTTGCCAAAGGCAGTAGCAACCCAGATGCAGCAGTTCAGCAGTAGCAACATCCCAGCATTTCCTGTTCCTGGACCTTTGGTGCAATCAGAGTCTTATGCCTACTATGTCGACTTTGCCTCGAACGAGGAGGAGGGTGCGGCCATCAAAACCCACGTAGACGCAGTGCTGAATGACTTGGAAGTGCTATTCTAGGAAAAACTGGTGGTCTTGGCGGAAGATGCAGCTGAAGAAGATAGAAACAGGAAAGGGAAAGTAGTAGCATCAGAGTCAGAACTTGCCCCACCCTAGAACCATCAAGGACCCCCAGCTATCATGGTCTTGGAGGAGGGCAGGACAATCAAGACTAGACCAGAGGAGATGACCTTCGAGCAGCCAGGAGGCAGGCTAGGTGGTATTTGCAGCATAAGTCTCGCATAGAGATAGGCTAGGGTCCAAAAGAAAAGACCATGAGGTAGGCTCCTCAGAGAGGCCATGGAGTGGCCCCTAGAACAGTCACTTGCAAGACGACCGTCGGGGGAAGATTATTGTAAGTAGTACAAAAAACACAAAAAAATACAAAAACCCAAAAATATTAGAACTACTGTAGCAGAGGGAGAAGAATAGGCCAGCACCTCAACAGAGCAGAAAAGCGTAGGATCAGAATCTACACAATGCAATTACAAGAATACCAGAGTCAGCGTGACCCTCCTCAAGTGCAGACAAGGGTAGGAGTCAGAGCAGATCCTTTCCTTTGACATCATTAACTCCACATTCTAGGAGGAGATGATGTCAGAGCTGATAGCATACGAGGAGGATGACATGGGCATTGATGATCCAGAAGATGTGCCAGAATTCCTCCCCCACGACGACAATCCAGAGGGTCCAAATTTGCATGTCGAGGAGGACACGGAGGTGGTGAATATCAGTGCCCCAGGCGATGTTAAGGAGGTCTGCATTAGTGCATGATTATCTCCAAAGGCAAGGGCAGATTTTATCACATTTCTAAAGGAGTATAGCGATGTCTTTGCCTAGAGTTATGATGATATAGTCGGACTGGATGTTGAGGTAGTAGTGCATACCCTGCCGTTGAAGCCGGACGCCAAGCCGGTCAAGCAGAAGCTCAGAAGATGGCGCCCGCAGTGGCTTCTCAAACTGAAAGAGGAAATCATGATGCAACATAGAGTCAAGTTTCTTAAAGTCGTCCTTTACCCAGAATGGCTAGCCAATGTAGTTCCAGAGCTGAAAAGGATAGATGGGTTCACATGTGCATTGACTATAGAGACCTCAACAAAGCGAGCCTAAAAGATGATTTACCGCTACCTCACATCAATGTACTAGTGGACAACACTGTAGGGCACAAGATGTTATCATTCATGGATGGCTTTTTAGGCTACAATTATATCAGAATGGCAGAAACGGACATGGAGAAGACATCATTCATTACCCCGTGGGGGTCTTCTGCTACAGGGTGATGCCATTCGGACTCAAGAACTTGGCGCTACATACTAGAGGGCAATGACAACACTTTTCCATGACCTCATTCACTAGGACATCGAGGTGTACGTAGATGACATGATTGCGAAATCCAAAGATTTCGAGGACCATCTAGCTTGCCTGAGAAAGTTGTTTGATCGGCTGCAAAAATATAAGCTCCAGCTGAATCCTAGCAAATGTGTAATTGGCATGACATTTGGAAAGCTCTTAGGATATATAGTCAGCTAGAGGGGGATCGAGGTTGACCCTAACAAAGCCAGAGCCATCATCAACATGCCCCCTCCGCCCATAGAGATGGAGGTCCGAGGCTTGCTGGGGCACTTACAATATGTTAGCCGCTTCATCGCCTAGCCCACCCCCATATGTGAGCCAATCTTTAAGCTCTTGAGGAAGAATACTCAGATCACCTAGAGTGTGGAATGCTAGGCCACCTTTGACAAGATCAAACAGTTGCTAGTTAGGCTGCCAATCCTAGTTCCCCCAACACCGAGACGGCCACTCCTCCTTTATCTATCAGTTACACAGCACTCCATGGGTGTTGTATTTGGTCAGCACAATGAGACTGGCCACAAAGAAAGGGCAGTATACTACCTGAACAAGAAGTTCAATGATTGTGAAGCCACGTATACCACCATTGAGAAAGTCTATTTATCCCATGTCTGGGTCACCCAACGCCTACGACACTACATAATGGCATATCTAGTCTTACTATTGTGTCAACATGATCCAATGAGGTACTTGTTCCAGAAGCCAGCACTGGTGGGTAGATGCGTCAAATGGTAGGTTTTGTTATCCCAATATGACATCACCTTCGTGATGCAAAAATTAGTGAAGGGACAGGCCCTAGCAGATCACTTGGCTGACTTACCTTTGCCAAAGTATCAGCCCTTACTGACCTAGTTTCTCGACGAAGACATATTGTTCGCCATGGATGATTCAGGACTTGAGGAGTCAGAGGATCAGAAGTAGTGGCACCTCTACTTTGACAGTGTAGTAAACACGAAAGGTCAAGGCATCGGGGTAGTGAAGGCAACGCCGCATGGACAGCTTATCCCGTTTTCTAAGAAGTTGTCGTTCCAATGCACCAACAACGAGGCGGAATATGAAGCATGCATCCTTGGCCTACAAGCTGCATTAAAGCACGGTGTACGGAAGCTGCAAATCCATAGTGATGCCTTGCTGATCATATCCCAGGTGAACGGGAGTTGGAAGAAAAAAGACCCGAAGCTGGTCCCATATCACTCATATCTTTTGAAGCTTATAGTAGAGTTTGAGGATATTTCCTTCTCCTTCATGAATATATCTAGGAACGCATATGCAGACGCATTGGCAACTCTGGCGTCGTGGCTGTTCATACTAGACGACCACGTGGTGGATGTATCGGTGACCTGAGTGGACTACCTTGTGTACTGCATGAGCATTAAAGAAGTTGATCCACTCAAAGAGCTTCCCTAGTACCATGACATCAAGGTTTTCTTGGAGAATGGGAACCTCCCGCCTGATACCCCCGCCACTGACAAGAAGACCATGCAACGGCTTGCATCAAAGTATGTGCTTGGAGGTGGTCGTTTATATAGAAGATCCTACAACCAGGTGTTGTTGAGGTGTGTAGATGGAAAGGAGGTCGATACCCTGATGTTGCAGGTCCATGCTGGAGTCTACGGTCCACACATGAATGGGATCTTATTGGCCAAGATGATCATGCTGCAAGGATATTACTGGTCGACCATGGAAGCAGATTGCTGTTATAGTTTGTCCGAAGGTGGAACAACTGCTAGATCCATGGGAATTTGATCCACGCTCCCCCTCATCAGCTGCATAATATGTCTGCGCCATGGCCCTTCTCAACATGGGGGATTGACATCATCGGAGCCATTCATCTCGCAGCCTCCAATGGGCACTTCTTCATCTTAGTAGCCATCGACTACTTTACCAAAAGGGTAGAAGCAGCCTCATACAAGGCAGTCACCACCGTGGCAACAGAGAAGTTTATCCAGAACAGCATTGTAGCTCGGTACAGGGTTCCTCACGCCCTCATCTCCGACAATGGAAAGAACTTCATAGGCATGAGGATGGAGGATTTCTTGCAGAGCCTCCACATCAAGCATCATCTGTCCTCCCCATACTGGCCGCAGATGAACGACGTTGTAGAGTCCGCCAACAAGAACCTCACGAAGATCTTTATGAAGATGGCAGAGACTCATCGGGATTGGCATGACCAGCTCCCTCACGCATTAGGGGCCTACAGGACTTCTATTCAGACTTTTACAGGGGCAACACCATACTCGCTAGTCTACGGCATGGAGGCAGTTCTCCCCATTGAAGTAGAGATCCTGTCACTTAGAATCCTGATGGAGGCGGAGCTAGAGGATGCAAAATGGATCAAAGATCGGTGTATACAGCTGAACCTAATAGATGAGCACAAGTTGCAGGCCTTGCATCATGTCCAGTGCTATCAGAAATGCATGGCTAGGTCTTATCAGAAGAAGGTCCAACCTATAAGCCTAGTGTCGGGAGATTTGGTGCTATAGGCAATTCATCTACCTGATGCTCGTGGAAAGTTCCGACTCAATTGGCAAGGTCCCTTCATCGTCAAGCAGACTTTCTCAAGAAGAGCTGTAATCTTGGAGGACATGAATCATATCGAGCGGTCTGAGTTGGTCAACACATGCTACCAGAAGAAATATTACCAGTGACCCAGTCTGGGCACGCTTGGCAAAGTCCTCTCACCTGCATTTGAGCACCCCACATCATTACATTCTGTATTTGCAATCCGCATTCTGGCATTTGTTCATTCCGTTTTCTTGCATTCATTGAGTTATTGTAACATACACCCCTACATTCGTACAGCACATGCACTCGACATCCATGTGTTTTTGCTTCTAGTACAAGCATGCATATGCATACCCCATTTGCATAGTCGCTTGATGATGAAATTGGAAAAGTTTAGCCTACTTTGGGAAAGGGTTCTCACCTCCCAAAGAGTTTTATCCGGATCATCTAGCAAGTGAGGAAGCCACCTCCAATAAGAGCAACATGACGCTTTCAAACTCTCTAAGGACCCACACCTTCGAGAGGGAGATAAAATGCTAGGGTGTGAGCGAGAGTGAGCAAGAAAAATCATAATGCATAGAGGGCACAAAAAAAAAAGAGAAGACAGAAGTCGAAGATAGAAGCCAACCCTAGAGAGAGGTGTGTGGGCCAACTCTTCCCGTACTGTACCCCAGGGAGGAGTAGGAGCAAGCTCCTGAACCACCCACGTCATTGAAAGACTAGCCCCCCTTCTTGGTAAAAGCCTCCCACCTTGGCATCCATTACCCCTGATAGGAGCAGAGTGAACCCACACACCTATGAGGGAGTGAAAGAAAAGTTGATAATATAAAAGAGCAGGTGTGGGACCTAGAGAGTTTGATGTGGAGCCCTAACCATGTCACCGTCAAAATGCTTATCACTAGATTATCCATCATTCCAGTATCTACTATCCTAGCACACCCAAAGTGCCACCTACCAGCTAGGGATCCAGATAGAGTCCGTCAGGCAACAAGATTCCCCATTCCCTTTTTGGTAGGCTCCAAGGCTTTCCTAATGCTGAGGGCCCAGCATAGCTAAGTAAGCACAATCCATGCATCTACATCTGCATTACTTCCTCATCACCACTACCACGGGACAGGACTTTGCCTGGTCACTAACCAGGGGCATGTTCGCTACCCTCTTGGTCAGCATCGGCGGCCCACCTCCAACCAGGGGCATGTTGTTGCCCACATGGTTGACTTCGACATAGCACCTATAGCTAAGGGCATGTCAGCTACCCTCGTAGCCACATCTCAGCTACCCTCGTAGCCACATCTCAGCTAGGGACACACCAGTAGCCTATGCTCAGCCCCCACCAGCTGCATCTCAACTAGGGACACACCGACAACCTCTAGTCAAGCCCCACCAGATGAAACGTCCACAGCCAGGGGCATGTTAGCAACGTTTTGGCACATGGACGTTCGACCTGGTGTTTCGGACCAAGAGATCAATGTAAGTCAGTAGCTCCACACAGAAGGCCAGTAGAAGGAATGTGTAGAGGCAAATCATCGAGCCCAGAAGTGCTCCAGTTTGAGACTTTAGAGACTAGGGAACTGCAACAATTTTGTCCCACATCCAGGAGCCGCGTGGTAGCTACGCACAGCACAACCGCATTTCTACCAGGGACACCAATTGCCAACTTACAGCAGAAGTACCTCCCACATACCCAGTGAGAGGCCAGGCCAGGCAAGTCACAATAATGTATCCAATCTATGCCTTCAAAAGGGTAGGTGTTTTGGCCGGTCTTAATGCTATGGCGGAGTCACTTAAAGTAGCTAGTCATAGAAGGAAATAAAAGGGGCACACAATGAAAAAGCATATATTCTTCATTCAGATTCAAGTTCAAGGGTACAATCATTGAAATGAGTCATAGAAGTGCACTACATGTGCTCGGATCAGCTATTCCCTCCAATCCGAGGCCTCTTTGAGCTACTAGCATTTTGAAACAGAGGATCACTAGGGGCCATTTCACTGATTGGCCAATCCTCCTATGTATGTGCCCTATATGCCTTAGAACAGCCCATGCCTGTCACCAGAGTCAGGTCAATATAGCTAACGCTAGTTCGCGGCAAATGTGCCAGTTCAGTAGTCATGGCAGTGGAATTTTGAGGATATAGCCGGAAGATGGCCTACATTCGAGATTGTTCAAAGGCATCTTGGCAGAAAACAAACTGATGCAGGACGCGAACAGGGTGATACTCAACTCCTCCAGTCAGGCTAGGAAGGACAACCACACTCATGTCGGTGCCATTGAAGAATACAGTGAAAGGCTCTGTGGTTGATGGGACGATCCGCCAAGGTATTTGATCTCTGAACAGTCCCTTTAGCTTCTCGTAGAGCTCCCATACCCCAGAAATGGTCTGGGACCCGCTCTAGCAGTAAGCCTCAAATGCCGGCTCTGAGGATGTAGGACCTCGACGCCCATGTTAGCCACTAGCCGCACCTGTCAAAACCACCGAGTCAGTAAACACAGATGTGCCAATCTCAGCAGAATTCAAAGTTACCTGCACCAGTGCTCCATAGTTGTAGAAATGGTGACACCGGTGAAGAGCACGGTCCTAGCCCCGATAAGTCTCTGCAAGATCACGAGAGCCAGATCATTTGGTTTGCTTACCATCGCCAAAGCGATCTCAGTTACCTCAATCGCTACTATCATCTAGCCATGACTGAATATGAGCTCTCCAAGGAAACAGAGGATGAAGCTGCACAGCCATAGATCATCGCCCAGTGCAGAGCCTCTCAAGATCACTTCATCAAAGTAATCCAGGCGGAGCATGGTGTAGACACCCCAATATGCTTGCAAATGGACCAAACCCTAACAGGACTCAAACAAAACCCCAAAAAACCAAATAAAACCCTAAAAACCAAACAAAACCCTAAAAACCAAACAAAACACTAAAAATCAAACGAAAACCTAAAAACCCTAGAAAAACCCTAAAAAACTAAACAAAATCATAAAATCCTAAATAAACCCTAAAACCTAGGTTTTTCTTAAAGCCTAGAAGTTATCGAGCCCCAAGTGACCCAAGAATTTTACCAAAAGGAAGAAATATTACATATAGGGAGGACAACCACCAAAGCCCCATAGAACAGGCTAACCAACAAATGCCCAAGAAGACCACGTGATAAGCATGACAAAGGAACAACTAATTGACACCCAGTCATACAGCATTGCAAGGACACTGCAAGCGTGCACTGGCTAAACCACCAACCATCATGCAAGCTACTTCCGTCTAAAACAGAGATAAGGCAACCCTCCCTTTTCCAAAACCAGTAGCCCTTTGATGGTCTTCGGAAGGTCTTGAAACTTAAGGATTCTCTTGAATAATTGTGAGTCAACGCGTAGATTAGCAAGGGCATCCATCGGTGCATTTGCCTCCCTGAACGTGTGCATAATGTGATTGCCTTGCTTCACCTGGATAGAAACATCCCTCCAGTCGTTGCGTAGCTGCCAATGGGGGCACCTTCCAACCTGAAGCATGTCAACTAGAATCTTAGAATTTGATTCTATAACCAGGTTTGGCAGCTCAAGTCCCAGGTGCAAATACAGAGCCAGACCATCTTTAACAGCCATGAATTCTGCGACCAGGTTGGTGCATCTGCCATAAAAGTTGGTGAACGCAGCAATGAAACGACCACTCTGGTCCCTGATGACGCCGGGGGGGGGGGGGGGGGGGGGGGGGGGGGGG
>JAMKQA010023030.1:0-16178 GCA_024699735.1 Posidonia australis
CATTTTTGTCTCCCTCTGTATTTTTCTGCCACGACAGCTATGTCCACGTCGTGAGCCACCTCACAGGCGTTGCCAAGGAAGAATGTGAGAAAAGCATTTCCACCTGCTTCGGGCAGGTGGAAATGACCATCACCTTGGAGGAGGTCAGGTGCATCTGTGGCTTGTCGTCATTTTTGTCTCCCTCTGTATTTTTCTGCCACGACAGCTATGTCCACGTCGTGAGCCACCTCACAGGCGTTGCCAAGGAAGAATGTGAGAAAAGCATTTCCACCTGCTTCGGGCAGGTGGAAATGACCATCACCTTGGAGGAGGTCAGGTGCATCTGTGGCTTGTCGTCATTTTTGTCTCCCTCTGTATTTTTCTGCCACGACAGCTATGTCCACGTCGTGAGCCACCTCACAGGCGTTGCCAAGGAAGAATGTGAGAAAAGCATTTCCACCTGCTTCGGGCAGGTGGAAATGACCATCACCTTGGAGGAGGTCAGGTGCATCTGTGGCTTGTCGTCATTTTTGTCTCCCTCTGTATTTTTCTGCCACGACAGCTATGTCCACGTCGTGAGCCACCTCACAGGCGTTGCCAAGGAAGAATGTGAGAAAAGCATTGTCTGCCGGGATGGTCCTACACCCATGATACGCCTGGATTACTCTGATAGCATCATTGGTGCCCGCTCTTTGAAGCCTCTATGCCTCTTCTGCTTTGTGCTACACTTCCTCGGGGAGCTGATTTTCAGTCACGGCCGGACAACTGTGGCTATTGAGGTGGCTGAGATAGCCTGGGCAGTAGTGGTTTGTCAAACCGACCTGGCTCAGATTCTGCTTGCCGAAACTTTTGTAGGCTTGGACCGGGCATCGAGGCGATCTCGCCACTTCTATGGATGTGGCGCCCTGGTGCAGGTAAGCAAATCATCAGACCATTAATAATATTCTGTTGTGCTTTAATTAACCATAGCTCCTTTTTGCCAGGTCTGGTTTGTTGTTCACATGGGGGTGATGATTCTGCGCCCCCGGCCTTGCGTCTTTGCGGCCTACAACCGCACCCATCATTCGAGGTCACTTCCGGGGGTACTTGAATTGTGTGACAAGCTGCGGAATCTAGATGCAAATTTTGTGACGTGGTGCATCATATCTTCTGCATCACAAAACTTCACTGCCTTCTTCAACACCACGAACATGCAACTCGTGGTCCTTCCTGGATTCTCTGGAGGTGTGGTGTACCATCCCGTTTGGGTTCTCTGCCAGTTCGGCTTCTGCCAGGACTCCATAGGGCAAAGCCCCTACCCGGATAGACTAAAAAAGTATGTAGTGGGTTCCTTCGCATCCACTACTGAGTTGGCCCAACATATGAGTGTTGGCATCAAGTCTTCCATTCTTGCCATCGTCAAAGGCTCAGGCTGCACAGCTAGGTATGAGGCGGAGATCAGAGAGACGTGGCCCTCGAGCGAGGATCTGCCCAGTGGCAGCGATAGCAAGGAGGCTAGCAGTTTAAAGTGGCCTCGAATTGATTATTGATATTTGTACTCCTGATAGGACATAATAAAATTGATGTTGCTTTGCATTATTTACTGATTCTTGCAAGCTCATATCTGCTAACCAGGATCAATATGTTTCTGATTTCAAATTCTTCTGTTTAAAAGAAGTGACTATCATGCCCCTGGCTGAATGCCTGCTTGCTCAGACCACGACTCATAAGGCAGCTGACATGCCCCTGGTCGTAATATGAGCCAAAATGCCTTGCAAAGTGAATGCAATCTATGCTTTGACTAAAAGAATGCGTCTTAGCTAAAGTGCTTACACGACTCATAAGGCAACTGACATCCCCCTGGTCGAAATGCGAATAAGATGCCTTGCAATTATGCTTAAAAAATGCATCCTAGCTACATGCTAACACGACTCATAATGCAGCTGACATGCCCCTGGTCGAAATGCGAAGAAATGCTTTACAAAATGCTGTGCAAATGGAAAGAAATGGCTAATTGATACATTGGTGCCCTCAGCACCAAGGAAGCTTGTTTTGCTTGCAATAGGAGGTGACACTGTCCTCGACTCATGTGATACTAACCTAGGCACTTAGGTTATTTGTGGCTCTCCTTTAGATTTATGGGCCTCATGCCAAATGCTTAGGGTCCTATACCTACTTTTTTGAGGATTCACTTTTCTTTCCTCCCTCATAGGCATGCCAACTGACCGTACTCCTGCTTGAAGGTAATAAACACTTATGCTGAGGAGGATGGCTGCTACTTCTGTTGTGCTAAAGGGGTGGCTAGTCCCTTTGATAATTTGGGCATAGTAAGTGCGTGCTTTTACTCCTCTCCAAGCTAAAAGGTAGGAGTAAGGTTGTCTGCATGCCTCTCTCGGTGGAGCTCAGCTTCTGTCTCCTTTTTTTTTATGCTCCTAGGTCTTGCATATTTTTTGCTGCTCACTCTATTTCTAGACCTAACATTTTACTCCCTCATGAGATATAGGCCCCATGGGAATTTGTGCATTTAGCCCACTCCTCTGAAATCCCTCCCTCACATCCTAAGCTATTAGGGTAGTGGCACATGAGGAGGACTTGACACATATTACAGGCAGGCTCCCAATTTTCCTCATTGGGCAATGATAATGCTTTGTAAGAAGAAAAAAAACAAGAATGCAAAGAATTATTTATGCTGTGCAATGATGCATGACTCACAGTGCAAGGCATTAGGATCAGCTGAGAGTCACTGATAGTACTTCTTTAAATAGGAGGCGTTGACAGGCTCTGATTGCTCTGTATGGTCCATGCCCTCTAGAATGACTGCTCCCCCTGACAGGGCTTCTTTGACCACAAAAGGTCCATGCCAGTTGGGCCTAAATTTTCCCGTGTATCTAGCAAATGTATGGCATGCAGGACCAAGTCTCCTGGCTCGAAGTGTCTCGGACGGACCTTCGTTTGATATGCCCAGGCCATTCTTTTCTGATAGCATTGGGCATGATGTAGGGCTTGCAACCTATGCTCATCAATTAGGTCCAGCTGAATATTGTGGTCCTATACCCACTCAGCCTCCTCTTCGTAGGCAATCAGCTCTGACAAGATCTCCCTTTCAAATGTCGGATCAGTGATGTCTACTGAAAAGACCTCCTCTGACTCTGCGCCCTGATGGCGTTTGAGGACTGTCACAGTGACCTTTGTATTCTTGTGCCGACATTGCAATGCTGCTCGTGCTTCCCCGTCTGTATGATCTGCGGAGCTAAATGTTTCTGCCTCCAATGCGGATGCCTTTTTATTCTGATTTCTACTAACTATACAAAATCTTGTTTGTTGGTGGCTACTCTGCTGCTGCTCGGTGGGGCCGCCATCTGTCCCACTTGTGCTCATTTCATTCTGATCCTCACCCTCAAGGTGAGGCCTATGCTGCCAATACCAACTAGACCCGTCTCTCGGCTGATAGGAGATTGACTCCACTGGTCTAGTGTGCCTCTCATCTATTTCTTGCAGGACCATAATTGAAGCCTGGTCCTGGGGTGATATTGGTAAGTCTGCTGGTGATGCGATGGAAACCGCTTTTCCCTTCCTTCTACGGTTATGCTCTGCCATATCCTCTTCATGCAGGTCTAGCTGCTCCTGAAATAACAAATTCAGATCCCCGATATCATCAACTGAAACTTTCTCCTGGACCAAAATCTGAGCTACTGACCGTTCTGCCTACTCTCTGCTCTGCTGTTCTGGCTGGCTGTAATCTGGATACGAACCCTTTGGACAAACCCAGGCTGATGACGCCGATACTGCGTTGGAACTGCGGTTCGGATCCATAATGCCTGCGTTGATAAAGTTGGATAAATCTCGTGGAGTAACAATTCTGGAAGACTTACCCCGACGCTGCGATTGCTTCTGACTGCCTCGTTCGTATCCCAAACCATCCTTCTCCATCCACTCTTCGACTTCAATCGGCTCGGCGTTTATAAATTGGGATACAAGGGATGCCTGAAAGACCCTAAGAAAAGCTTCCCTATGCTCGACCGACGTATGGATAAGATCCCAAATGGAAATGTCAGCTCGAACCTTCTTCAGCTGGGCGGTGATGTCAGCTGAATGCTGGTTGCTAGTGGTAGGGTAGGATGATGCTACTCTAGGCCTAGGTGGCTGAGGAGAATGTGCCTGAGACTGGGCAGGGGTTGCTGCTATAGGTGTTGGTGGCATAGATGGCTGGGCCTACTGGTGAGGGATCTGAGTTAAGGGGTTAGGCCTGGCGGCTGCAGGTTTGTATACTCTACCCGATCGCATCACCTCTGCACACATTCCTGTGGCATAGTTGTGAGGAACACGATGCATGTCGCTGGTCGGAGTAACAACAATCGGAGGACGGGTCGCTAACTGTACAGGTGGGGTTGAAGGATTATGGTGAGCAAGGGTATATACCTAGAGGTGCTGGTAGTACTGGTGAGGGTACTAGTGAATCCGAGGGCGTGCTGGATGTGCTAGTCTAGATTGGAGCCAGGCTACTAAATAAACTAGAGCTGGAGGCTGGGTGTGAACTACAGGTGGCACCTCAGGGATCTCCGACTCAACAGCAGGACGAATCACAAAAATGAATTCCTCGATGTTATCGAGGAAGGAACGATACAAATGATGGGGAAAAGGAGATGATACATCATGAATCAAGGTGGTGGGACAGATGGGGGAAGAAACTGACCCAGAAGGAGAAGAAGAAACAAAATTAACTCCCGAGGAACCTGGCGCTCCCGGAGGCAGATGCTATGGCAGGGGCTGACTAACTATGCTAGAGTGTGCTGGCTGTGCCTGCTGTGCTGGATGTGTTGCTGGGGGACGTGCTGGGGTCACTGCCTGGGTGTCAATGACAATGACCTTCTGGTCAATCAGATCCTAGACAGCGTCCTTGAGTGTGAAGCAATTGTCCGTCGTATGGCCAGCCATGAGATGGAAATTGCAGTTCGCATTAGCATTGTACCAGGATGGCAGCGGATTAGGCGTAGGGCGTACCTCCGGCAACCTCAGCAAAGATACGACTTTAGGGAATACCATGCTCAACGCCTCCACTAAAGGGGTATAGTGGCGTCGGTCACGGCGTTGTCGTTTCGGCTGTGGATGTGCCAACGGTGGGCGTGTCCTAGACGGGGGGTTAGGATAGACTAGTGTGGCAGTGGTGGTAATGTGCGATGCATGTTGTGCCCTAGGTGTAGGCGTGGGTGCATAAACTACTTGGTGCTGTGAGGGCGGGCGGACGTCTGCTAGAGTAGCAGGGGATCTAATGTAGGAGACAGAGTTCTTGGGAGAATCTCGCCACCTGGGTGTGTTGGTGTTGGGGTTGCTGTTGCTTCTGCTGCTGCTCCTGCTGCTGCTAGGACCACTATGTGAGGCAGTGGCCAGGTTGGCAAATGTAGAGAGTGCTGGAAAACTGCCCGCCGCATAGTGAACTCTCAACACGGGAGCCCGCCTGGAGCAGTGCAGTGAAAGTGGTGACAGGTTGGACGCTAAGCAGAGCCCCGACCGCTGGCTGTGCTCCTCGGATCACGATCTGGATAGACTCCTCGTCCGAGGGTCTATCTTTGACCTGCGAAGCCAAGGATTGCCAACGTCCAAGATACTCCCCGAATGCTTCCTGGGGTCTCTGCCTAAGAGCGACTAGGTCCTCCTGCTTGGGGACTAAGCCGAGGTTAAAGGAATATTGTTCCAGGAATGCCTGCATAAGGTCATCCCAAGTCCTGATGGTGGCCATGTTGAGTGAAGTGAACCACTTCAACGTGGGCCCCGTGAGACTCTTCTGGAACAGGCGGATCAGCAACCTTTCGTCAGCCTCAAGCTGAGTGTGGTCTCCGCAATAGGCTTTGAGATGGGCAATGGGGCAGCCCCTACCATTGGATTTCTTGAATTCCGGGATATGAAAATTCGGGGGGAGAGTCGCCTCTGGGAAATAACAGAGGTCCCGGAATTGGTAAGGCTGGTGGTCCCCACCATGTACTTGTCAGAGAGTGTGCTCCAGATCGTTTACTCTCGTGAGGAGAGCATCTGGAGCTACTGCATCTGTGGACTGTGCAGTAGAGGCTGGTGCCGCATACACTGTATGGGTCGCCCCTAAGGGCTCCTCTGGATCCACCATTCCACCGTCTGGTGCTATGGCAGGATGGCCAGTGTACCCGTGCATGGGTGCAGTATGCTGTGGGAGGAAGGATGAAGCTTGTGTATGATAAAAGGGTGAAGGAAAAGAAGGAGGTGGTGCAACTAGTGGTGCAGAATGTGGGAACAGGAGTTGTTGAACCGGGATAGTGTCAACACTCACAGATGGCAATGCTCCCACTGGCCTAGGAGGCTAGCCACTAGATAGGAGGGATGCATGCTGAGGTGGGTGCTGTGCTGGTGTAACAGAGGGTAATACCGACACCCCTATTGCCGGAGAGACGAGGGATGGTGACGGCTATGGTGATAGTGTAGCAGGTGCAAACTGTGGTCCTATGGCCGGTTGCATAGGCAACTCGGGAGCTGGGAAAGACAAGGCTGAGAAGGGTTGGAATGCCAGTGCTAATCCCTGCAGCTGCTGGGTGAGGGCGGACATTTGTTGCAGCTGCGCGGTCGCGGGATCGTTGCTGGTGGCTCCGACGGAAGGAGGCAGGACAATGGCAGAAGCAAAAGGTTGGGATCTCAGTTGTCCAACCTGGGGGGTAGCTACTACTGAAACAGCCGCAGTAGGAGGAGGGCAAGTAAACAAATAGCCCTGGGGAGAGACAGGCTCGACTGCTGTGGCCCTGACAGCAGGAGAAGACCAAGTAGGTGATCTTGATGGTGGGGGTGCCACCGGAACACAGAAATGAGGTGGTGGAGGTCCTCCAGAAGCTAAGGCAAAAGTGGAGGCAGTAGAGATGACAGGGACAAACACATAGGAAGAATGTCCCGAGACAGGGACCTCCTCCTGGGCAGCAGGGGACAGGGACTCGCCAGCATGATGGGCAATCACGGATTGCGAGCGAGTGAGGATTGGACTGCGGCTTGGATGAACTGGACGAACCCTAGGACGAGCTATCGTCGGAAGTGACGAATAACTCGGAGATGCGATCGACAGTAAGGTCGCAAAAGAGAAGTCAGTGCAAGGAAAAGATCTTGGGCTTAGGCTGAGGAAACTCAGAAATCCTATGCACAAAACAAACAAATTAGCAAATTGCAATGATTATGATGGTATGCAATGCGAATGCATGCTTCTAGTATGCACTCTCTCACCATCTAGCGGTGTCCTACGAGGCTGTCTACTCCAGGTTCACACACTAGGGTGGATAGGTCTCCGACTCAAGGTTAGAAATAGTACGATCCCCGTTCTAAATCCCTGTCAAAGCTTGGGCGGTGAACGGGTGGTGCTTTCGGAGCCTTGACCTCTACCAAAGCAGTAGGCTGTGCCGCTTTACTAACACCGACGCGACCCCAGTTACGGGGGAACAAGCCCGATTTTCCATCCCACGCCATAGTCATTGGGACGAACCACGGGAACATGTCCTTCACAGACTGTTATAGGTAAGCCTAGGAGAGGAGAAGATGCATTCCCTATATGATGTATGCGAAGTATGCTTTAAAATATTTTACTTGCAAGCTTATTAAGCCATGGGGGTGGAATATTTGCAATTTGTCCCTAGTTTGCCTTAAGATTTGATTTTGTTTGTTAAGTTTTCATTAACCAAAAAGGGGAAGCAAACACGTCACTATTCTCCTAGGCATGGCATAACAGGAAGGGAAATAAACAGGCAAGTAGATATGGATAAAAGCATGTGCTATAATATGTGCAAAAGTGCAGTGACATGGCAAAAGTGTGAACAACATAGCAAAAATGAGATGTATGTAAATGACACCACTTAAAAAGAGCATGGCATGGGAAAGATAGCATGGCATGAAAAAATAAAACAAGCAAGAAAAGCCGAGAAAAGAGAAATCAAAGCGAAGCCAGGATCTGGTTATCCCCAGCGGAGTCGCCAGTTCCTGTAACCATGCCGACGGGGGTGGCCACAAATGGGTGATATTTGTGCCAAAAGCGGCAAAGCCACAGCAAAAAGAAAAGGGAAAAAATGCAAGTTGTGTGCTACTGATAACAGGCCACTGCGCCTGTTTGGTGCTCCTGACTGGTGCGTCAGTCTGGAGTGCCACCTATGAGCATCTAGGTTGGCCAGTAATGTATGTAGAGGCAAAAACAGAAAGCCAGGTAAAGAAAAACATCAGAGGATGCACTCTGGAAAACATGTAGTGGAAATCATTCTGTAGAAACTTGGAAAACATGCCTCGAAAGAGTTAAAAATGCAAATGCAATGCAACGATCTAGAGCTCGAGGGCCTGAAGCCACACACATGATCTCACCTATTTGAACTAGATGCAGAAAGCAATGACTCAACCAAGCCACTGGATCATGGACTGATACACATGATTCTCACAAGGGAGTAAGGTGCAATCAGTCTACCAGATTCAGCTTGGAGCTGAATAACAAAACAGAGAAAACCCATGGAAAACAATCTGATTGAAAGCTGAAAACATGCAGGTGGCATCTCGGCAAACCAGAGAATCAATCAGGAAGAAACAAGCTCAAAACTATGCGATAAAGCCATGCAAGTATGGTGCTGAATGCAAGTGCTCTGATCTCTGACCAAGTGGTGCATGGGTTAGGTGCGATAGGGATATGCGCCCGAGGGAGTCTGGATCAGACTGTGACCTGATGCAGAACCCACCCAGCGGAGATACAAGGAGGATTCATGCAAGTGCTAAAGGGTCTATGCTATGATAAAAACTGGAACACATGCTGCGAGTGTATAGGATCGAGAATCATCATGAAAACAAAGCATTTGAAACCAAAGCAAGTTGGTGGGTTCATGCATAAAAATGTGTGAACTACTCAGGAACAAGCATGATCTGGATAAAACGAATCAAAACATGTAAATGATGACCAAATGCGCATGCTTCTACGTGCAAGGGCATACATGGTGCATGGCAAAACACTAGGCCGGAAATAATAGCTCATGTAGATTACATGTTAGAAGTGCAAACATGGATTAGCATGGAGATTATTTGCATAGAATGCAAGCATGTTATCATAAAAACTTCATGAACATGGAACAAAGCAGATCATACGTAAAGTTTTAAGCATGTTTTATCAAGTTCTGAAATGACATTAAGAAAATAACAAGGAGGTAGAAAGCCTACCTCACGAAGTGTTCCTCCTTGCAATATCAGAGATAAGAAGTTCCCTGTTGCTTTGGAAGGCTCTAGGATGCAAGGAGGTGCTCCAGGGAATGAAAGTAAGTTGCTGGACTGGTGGAGAAGCTCGTGCAGAGGTCGGGCTTCAAAGGAGAAAGTGGCTAGATGCAAGGTTTCTACTCAGGATTCTCAGCTCTCAGGATTTTCATCCCCTCGAAAGTGGTGCCTATGGGGGTCCTTTTATAGGGAACTCTCAGGGGTAAGTTACGGGTATAAGGAGAGCCTCACAGACGAAGAGCCTGGTAGATTCCAAGGCATATTCGCTGCTGGAGGTAACAGCCAAGGAAAGTGGAAAGCCAGCAGTCGCAGCCTACGCAACGTTGTGCGCCAGGGATGTGCGCTGGCTAAGTGCGCCACCTATGTGTGCTAGGGATGTGCGCTAGGTTGGTGTGCTAGTTTGGTGTGCCAGGTAGGTGTGCTAGGTTGGTGTGCTAGGTAGGTGCTCTCCCCTATTGGTCTGGTTTTCTAACTAGGCTGCGGGCTTGCTACGGGTTTAGCCATATCCAAAGCAACAATTGGAGCCTTATCAATGAATCACCTCAAAATCGGGGTGTCTACAACTACACTTGCCTGTCCTGTTCCTAAGGATCCTGTTCTGCCTACTCTGGTCATTCATGCAGCACCAATCACTCTACCACTGCAGCTGTCGCCACAGCTTCCTACTGTTTCGACAACGGGCATAGCCACTCTGCCTATAGCATCATACCGATAGCATGCACAGTATATTCCTCCTTCGAATGGTGGTCAACCTCTTGGGCTGGCGGGAGTACATCGGCCTACGAACCCGACCATACCGGTTCAATAGCTATTGCTCCCACACACAACTACATGCACTGCACAGCATAACATTTCAATAGCTTTGCATCGGGTTCAAGCCTCAGCATGCACACCACCACTAGCACACACACACGGGTACGTTGGTCATCACGCCATAGCACCAGGTGGCGAGATAATAGATCTGGAGGAGCACACGGGTGCTATAGACACAGCGTATGCGGGACCCACCCCATCGGCACACTCGATGTCAGCAGCAACGCCTAATGAACTTTGCGCCAGGATGAACGACCTGGAGAAAGCTCTCCGACAAGTGTAGGGTGGGGACTGCCAGTCATTCTCATTTCGGGACCTCTGCTACTTCCCAGAGGCGATACTCCCATCAAAATTCCATATCCCGAAATTCGAGAAATACAACGGGAAAGGCTGCTCGATTTCGCATCTTAGGGCGTACTGTGGTGATCTCACTCAGCTCCAGGCTGACGAGCGACTTCTTATTCGCCTTTTCCAGAAAAGTCTCACCAGTCCAGCTCTGAAGTGGTTCACATCACTGGATATGGCCACCATCAGGACTTGGAATGATCTGAGTCAAGATTTCCTAGAGCAGTACTCCTTTAATCTTGACGTGGTCCCAAAGCGCGAGGACCTAGTCGCAACCAAGTAGAAGTGCTACAAGCCGTTCATGGAGTACGTAGGGCATTGGCGAGCCCTCGCTTCACAAGTGCACGATAGGCCCTTCGGACGAGGAGTCTATCGAAATCATTATTCGAGGAGCGCAGCCAGCCACTGGGGCACTACTGAGCATTCAGCCCATCTCCACTTTCTCTACACTGATTAAAGCTGGCACCCGTGTAGAGGGTTCTCTCAATAGCGGAAGTTTCCCTGCGCTTGCAGCATTCGCTAAGCAAACGGTAGCTACCAGCGGATCCAGTAACAATAACAATGACAATAATGGATCTAACACTAGATTCGACCGGAAGAAGGAGTCCACTACGAATGTTGTGGCTTATGTAGGAGCTCCTGCTATGCCAGCAAATGTGGTGAACCCGCCAGCTTGAAATCAGGTCATTTATTCACCTACACCTAGGGCTCCACGCACTTCACTGATCACAACCACTGCTGAGCCGTTCTACCAGCCAGCACTGGCAAGGCAAGGGCATTACCTAGGACCTAGGTGGTCACCACGACCTGAGAGAGACATCACTCCTCTAGTCGAGCCGCTGAGTGTTATATTTCCCAAGGTAGCATCGCTACTAAAGCTTCCGGAAATCCGCCCACCGCCAAACTAGATTCCACCATGGTTTAAGGCGAATTTATTCTGTAAATTCCATAGAACCGCCGGGCATTCTACGGACAACTGCTACACACTCCGGAATGCTATTCAGGACTTGATTGACCACATGGCTATCACCATTAACACACAAGAAGGCAGAGCCTAGGCCCGCTGCACGGGCACCACACACAACTGCATCCACATCAGGCAATATAGTCAGTCAACCTCTGCCTGAGCATGCTCTAGGAGCTTCGGGGGTGCATTCCCTTTCTTCGGATGAGGTCGAACCCTTTGATCCTTCTTGCCTCATCCATGATGTTTCTGAAGCCCCTTCTTATCAGCTGAGTCAGTCTTTCCATGATACTGTCAATTCTGCTGTTAACGTCATTCAGTTGACTGCTCGACCGAAGCATGCGGCTGCCCAACCCACCATGCAATCCGCCCCACCAGCAATCAGCCTGTTAGCCAGACCGAGGCATAACCCAGCCCACCATGTACCGGAGCCCACTCTGCCAGCATCAACCCCCATAGAGTTAAGAGCCCGTGCTCTTGTGGTCATCAACCTGACACAGGACACCCACCACATGTCCTACAGTTACACCGCCGAAATGTGTGCAGAGGTAACACGGTCGGGAAGGGTGTACAAGGCCCCAGCCCCAGCAAATAAGACTAGCCAGCCTATGGCCTCATCTACACAAACAGGAACCCACATTCTTGGTCCAATCCCTGCGGAGACTACCACCAAGGCTAACCCTACCGGCAAAATTGATCCACCAGTAGCCGACATTATAGCCTAGCTGAAGAAAATTAAGGTAGATATTTCCATCTGGGACCTTATCCACACCTCGGCTTAACATAGAGAAGCATTTCTTTGAGTCTTCCAGGCCACCCATGTTTCCTCAACAATACAACCCTCAGCCTTGGAAAACATGGTGGGAATGATAGCTACACCTGAGGTCATTTCCTTATCCAGTTCTGATCTTCCTCCGGTGGGGACAAATCACAATCAGCCCCTTTTCATTGCAATGCAATACCATAATTTCCGCATTCCTCTTACATTGGTTGATAATGTTGTCGGTTTGAATGTCTACCCCTTACGGACTACATGTCAGGTGGGCTTCAAATCAAAGGACATTACTCCGGCTGTAAAGGGAATGACGGCCTTCGATAACACGCACCATGATGCATTAGGGATTCTGACCATTCCATTAATCATTGGCCCTACCAGTTTCGAGGTTGAGTTTTATGTTGTTGACCTCGAACCATCCTTCAATCTCCTGCTTGGGCGCCCTTGGTTCCACAAGCATTAGGTCATCCCCTCAACCCTCCATCGCATGATCAAATTCCGTTGCAACAATGACATCGTCGTTGTAATGGCAGAAAACCTCGAAAAGGAGAAGGTTGAGGCGGTCTCTTCAGTCTCGTCCCATACTGTCCGCTTTGATTCTAGACCCTCTGATATACTATATCGTGTCGACTATTTTGAACTACTCAATTTTATTCCTAATCTCGAGCATGCCAATCATTTGGCTACTTTTAGCAACCCCTTTTTGATGGTCGAGAATTTATTTCAGAGATGGGGGTACGAGAAAGGAGCACCTCTCGGGCAGAATGGCCAAGGAATCGCGGAACCAATTTCCGTGGAGAGAAGACGCGAGTTTGAGGGATTGGGATACGAGCGCAAGCCACAGGACAGATGCACAAGGCGTCGTAAGTTCCGAAAGCTTGTCATTCCTCGAGATTTAAGCAATTTCATTAGTGCGGGATTGTTGGATCCTAACCAAAGTTTTATGTTTGCAGAATCTGAGTCCAATGAGCCAGCCAATATGCCAGAATGGGTGTGTGTAGAGGACTACTACACGGAAGGAGAAATTAGGGACTACGGAGGGGATTGAACATCATCTGAGTCCCTAGGGAGAGCCATGCTAACATTGCTGCCTATAGAGTCAGCAGAAGGTCTGTCTACTAATCTGGTTGCAATTTGGGATGCAGCAAGGGCTGAATCAGCAGTAACAGCTTCAGAACAACAGCCAGTTTTGACGGGATTACAGCCAAGGCAGCCAGAATTTGAACCTAAGGTGTAGAGGACTACCAACGTGTATTATGTGGATTTCTCTTCCGATGAAGATGAGGGAGACGCCGTGGTAGGTGGATAACATGCTCAGTGATCTGGTGATTCTATTTCAGTAGCAGTTATTGGTACTGGCCGAAGATGCGTACGATGAACTGAGGCGCAAGAAAGTGAAGGCGGTAATGATCAAGGAAACCGAGGAACAAGCAGTTGCACCGGGTCAATCTGCAATCCTAACCCTTGAAGAGAACAAGTCTTTGAGCACTAAACCAGAGGAGTTTATCTCCTATCAGCCGGGAGGCGGGTCTAGGTGGTACTATCAAACCTGGCCCCACTTGAGTAGTGGTGTCCAAAAGATGGAGATCCTGAGCTAGGCTCAGGTGGGAACTCAGGTGGCAGCACTCACATCAATCAGACAAAAGACAGCTGCCCACCTGTTGCACATGCTATACAGAGACAGCATGATAGTAAGAGCTTTTGTTAATCAGAGGTAGAACAGTCAGACACAGGCTCAGAAATATCAAAGCCAAGAATCATCAATGGTGCATACAAGAAAACTAGGGATACAGTGACCATTTTGAAACACCATCGGAGGCTTTCATCCTTGAGGACATGGACTGCATCAAACAGTCAGAGCCAGTTAACTCTTTCTAATTGAAAAAGTACTATCAGTGATCATAAACAATGTGTCCTCATTCTGCGACACCAACAATTTCCTCCATGCATGCATAAATCCATGCTCTTCCTACATCCATGTGGCTCTGCATCACAACACACTAATTCTCATGCAGAATATGCATATATAGGGTGTAGTTTGCTTGCATCAACACATGCATGGATCTTAGCCCGATTATGATAAGCGGAATAAGCCAACCAATGTTGGGAATGTGTAGCACCTCCTCAGGTGATACTATTCAGGAACCTAGAGAGTGAGGGAGCCACCTTTCATTGTGAATTGGGCGATGTATCCAAGCTCTTCAGGGACCCTACACCTCCCAAAGAAAGACAAAATGCTAGGGGTGAGAATGAGAGCGTGAGAAATGAAAATAAAAATAAAATATCTGTGAAAGGGCATAAAAGAATAAGAAGACAGAAGTCGCAGATAGAAGTCTGCCCTAAAGAGAGAGGCATGTCGGGTAACCCTGTCCCTTATATTTATCTTGGAGAGGAGTCGAAGTGAATACCTAGGAGAAATGTCCAAAAGGGCCTAGCCATCCCTTTAAAAAAGCAGCAGCTCCCCACCATAGACCAGGTACCTATTACCTCCAAGCCAGGGATAGGGTGAACCCACATGCCTATGAGGGAGAGAATAAAGAATAATTAAAATAAAAAGCAGGGGTATGGTTTAGTGGGGTTTGGAATAGAGCCCAAAACACAGTGACCCGTTTCCAGTGAGCCACCCAACAACTTGGGGCTTGGATAGAGTCTCATGAGGTCTGGAGTTTCCATTCCTTTGTACTTGGCAATAGGCATCCCAACGCTGAGGGCACCAATAAGATCCAACAAATCATTTAGCATGCATACATTTCTTCCTACAAACATCATCCTAATAAACGTCGTAGAGTGTCACTTGGCCCTCTTATCTTGAATGCGACAACGTCTTTCAATTCTAGAGAATCAAGAGGACATCACCTAAACCAAGGGCATGTAAACTGCTTTGGTTGGTTTGGGACCACTTATGTCAACCAGGGGCATGTCAGCTATCCTATGGTTGGCCACACTGAGCCAGTACTTGACCAGTGGCAGGAAAGCTGCTTAGATTGGTTAAGAGTCTTCCGTGTCAGCCAAGGGCATGTCAGCTGTCCTATGGTTAGATGCTTTGATCCGTGTTAGCCAAGGGCATGTCAGCTATCCTATGGTTAGACACTTTGATCCATTTCGACTAGGTGCACGTCAACTGTCCTATGGTCACATGCTCTAGGCCAATGCTCGACCAGGGGCATGTCAGCTACTCTATAGGTCGAAACTCCCTAGTGATCGGTCGGAGGGTGCAGTCAAACGATCCTAGTTCCCCAAGTCTGTTGTCCTTATCTCACTGCTTGGTTAGAGCCAGTTGGTAACTGGGACCTTCTCTTAGGGTTGTGCACAAGATTTGGCCTTTTCAGCTCCTTTAGCTACGTCTTCAGTTCTGGGTCGATCCCTCTGTTACTATGTCAGTTTTATCTACCTTCCTTGATTCTGCTAAGTGTTGTTGAACTAGCAAAGTGGAAATTTTGTGCTGAAGAATAATGTTTTGAAATGTTTACAGGAGATCGTCTACCCCTTTAGAAGAGTCTCGAGCCAGGAAAGCCAAGGTGCCTTACAGATCATAGGGTACCCCACAATGGTTGTGCCCACATAGTGCTCAGATGTTCTCCAAGCTTCGATCAAACAGTTAACTGAAAGTGACCGCGATAAGCTGCATATTTGGGGAGTCTCTACAAAACTTTTGGACATTGCGAAAGTGGAGGTTTATCGATACTTTTTGTGTGCGGCTGCCCGATTTTGGAAGTTGGATCATCACGTATTCCATTTTGGGAGAAACGAACTGACCCCAACCCTGGAGGAAGTACACAAAATTTTCTACCTAAAGAAGTTCCTATGACCCACAGTGTTCATGCGGCGAGACAGCTATTCCTCAGTGCTGAATGAGCTTACTGCCCTACCGACCAGTGAATGTGGGTAGGCTTAAAGCCTCCTTGTCCAGCAACCTATACTCATTCTCTGGAGCACTCCCTTGTGTCTTAAAGCCTCCTTGGTCCTTCCAAAGCAACAAGGATCTTCTTATTTCTGATATTACAAGAAGGAACATCTCGAGAGGTAGGCTTTCTACCTCCTCTTTATCTTTTAAATATCATTTCAGAAACTGGATAAAACATGCTT
>JAMKQA010023031.1:0-15124 GCA_024699735.1 Posidonia australis
AGACATCCAGCCTTCTCATTTGCATCCCATGCATTCATCCTTTTGTGGTTTTCCTCGTCTTTCCCTTAAAAGACTAGGTGGCGACTCCTTCCCTTTTCTTTTCTTTTCTTTTTCTTCTATGCTGTCCTTGCGCCTTCGCCATCATGGCATGGTTGTGGTCTCCTCCCCACCCCTCCCTCGGGTCGGGCATGGTCACAGAATGGATAGACGCCTAACACCTATGCTGTTTGACAAAACTATGAAAGAAAGCTGTATTTTTATCTCCCTCCTGTAGCCACCTGCACCGTGCTTTTTGGGACCAGAACATCTCCTCATGTTTCAAAGCTACGTCCAACTATTGTTGAGCTAAAAGAACCTATTGCATGTGATCAATACCAGCCTCCTCATCTAAGGTAGCATTTGGAAATGTTTTTTTACACCATCTTATTGCATTAAGTGCTTATTATCTAATAAGCGTTTCTAAATGAGCCAGCTTATTGAACTTTTCCAAAAAAGCTATCCGTAGCTTTCTAGCTCATTTTAAGTTATTGAGATAGCTTTTTGAAAAGTTATGAATATTAGCTATAGCTTTTCCAATGACAACCATATAACTTGATTTTAATTACAACATTAACTAAGACATGACGGTGGTGATAGTGGCTAGCGACGGTGGTGGTGGCCGACGACGGTGATGATTGTGGTGGCTGGCGATAGCAGCAGTAGTGGAAACCTGCAACGACGGCAGCGATGGTGGCTGACGACAGCAGTGGTTATGGTGGCCAACGATGATTGTGGTGGTGATGACCGACTACCTATGGCAGCGGTGGTGGTGGCCGATAACTGTGGCGATGGTGGTAGCCGACGACAGCAGTGGTGTTGGTGGCCGACAACGACAGTGGTGGTAGTGGCAATAGTGGTGTCCGGTGACGATGATGGTAGTGGTGACCGACAACGACAGCGATGGTGGTGGCCAGCGATAGCAGCAATGGTGGTGGCTGACGACGGTAGTGGTGGTGGCCGACGACGATAGCAGCGACGATGGTGGTGGTGGCCTAATTATGGTGGTGGTGGCTGGCGACGACGACAACGGTGGTGGCCAACGACGGCAGTGGTGATGGTGGTTGGCAATGGCTGTGGTGGTGGTGACCAATGATGGCAGCGGTGGTGGTGGACGATGACTCGTGGCGGTGGCAGTGGTGGCCGGTGACGACGACGACGACGGTGGTGGTGGTGGTTGACGATGATGAGAGTAATAGTGGTTGACGACGACAACAGTGATAGATGCAATGGACAACGGTGGTGATGGTAATCAATGGTGGTGGACGACGACAATGCAGCAATGAGTAGACGGCAGTTAGTGGCAATAGTGAGGACAAGGACCAAAACCTGACGACTTCGTGAGGTCCACCAGCAAAGGCGCATGGTCAGAATGTATCCTTGGCATATTGGTAACCTTGATCTGAAAGTTTTGACATTGAACATTCATGAGGCACCTGTCCAACCTCGCTAAGATCATATTATTCCCAACCTGATTTCTGCACCACGTGAAGAGAGACCCATTATATCCAACATCCTCAAGCATGCACGAAGACAAACAATCTCTGAACTCATTCATGTATACTTGACGAGGGGGTTGACCACCCTTCTTCTCAAAAGCATACAAAATAGAATTAAAATTCCCAACCACACACCATGGCCCCTGAATATTCCTTTGAGATAGAGAACACAAGTAATCCTAAAGACCTCTATGTTGCATAATCCTAAAGAACACAAGTAACCCTATCACAACTAGCATGCACAATAGTGGCATAAACCATACCACCAATATCATTATCAAAGAGAGAAATCGTAAGACCTTGCTCATTAAAAGAGATAGCCTGCATCTGAACAGAAACCTTTGCAAAAATCCAAATTTTAGCAAGACCAGAATTATTATATAAGAAATTATCATAACCTAACACCCTCTTGAGACCTTCACCATTATTAACATCAACCATTGGTTCAAGAATAGCAACAACATGAGGCTTGTGGATTTTAACCAAATATTTCAATCTTCTCACAATAGGCTGATTGCTCACCCCTTTAGCATTCCATATAATCTTCTTCATTGGACAAATTAGAGAAATTATTGCACCTACTAGGAAGGGACTTACTACGAGTGACAAGACCAAAAGACCTCCTCTTGGCTTGCTCCTTACAAGTGTAGATGTATCACTGGTATGCCCCATATCAACCTTCTAAGGCCTTCCCCTTCGACGTTTCACAACCACCACCTCCTCCCCAAAGCCTTGTTTTCTCTCAATGATGAACAATACCATCACTCCTCCACTGGTATGCCTAGTAAGAACCCCCTCCTGATGAACAATACCATCTACAGTAGCTTGCCCTATCCCTCTATTGTCATCAATAATGCTAGCAACCTCAAAGGACTTGGAAACATTAGAATCCTTCTTCCACCTCCAACAACTACACATCATTCCTCCTTGCATTTTCATCGGCAACATCCTCATTCACTATCATGGCTGAATACTAATTGTAGGTAGACCCAGCATCATCTTCCTCCTTGTGGAATACAGTCCTAAACATCTCATGCACCTCCGGATCTTCATCCCTAGAAAAAGAAGGTATTTTCGTTATTATTAAATCCCTTTTAATGGTTTCAAATAGCTTGGAAATTGGCACCTCTGCATCACGAGAGATTGTTAGAACATCCTCAAGCCTTAACAGCTTACTAGTAGCTCTCCACATCATTTTGGGTTTACCTCTTCCTGTCTCCCGATGAGCCCATCCATAAGCAATATCTCCACTTTGGTTAGGTCCCTGATTATCCACTACCACTCGTTGATGATCATGCACCCTCTTCTCAGGATTCCTACCACATGAGTTTTCCAAATGACCCCTCTTCCTACACAGGCTGCAAAATAATGATCGATTATCAAACATCATCAGTTGGAACTCTCCGATCATCTCTATTCCCATATACACCTCCGTCAGATAATCTTTTGCCAAATCCATCTCCACACAAAACCAAGCACATACTGCTGTTGACTTAGATGAGGTAGCTGAAGGAGTGCATAGCAACTAACCAAATATTTTAGAAATAGATTTAATGAAGCCTATTTTATAATAGCATTGTGGAAGCGCCGACAAGCAAATCCATACTAGAGCAAGGTTTTTCTCAATACCTAGAAGAAACCATGGAGTCCACTTGAAAACCTTCAACATCTGTCCCTTCATGATCCATTTATCCCTAGTGTAAATCTTGAGAAAATCAACCTTGGAAGAGAACCTCACAAAAAGATGACGACGATCAATAACAACAACATCAACAACACCCCTCACACCCAAGCAAGAGATAGCCCGTTGCACCTCCACTGTGGGAAGATGATAAGAAAAGAACTTAAAGATCAAAGCCGTCTTGTAAGGAATGGAAAGTTTCGCAACCACCACATTGGATAAAATTATCGTCAGCCTATCAAACTTAATCGTTGGCTCCTGCACTAGAATATCATCCTCCACCAGTGGACATCGAAGAGAATCCACAAAAGAACACTCCTTCACTCGAGAAGAAGCCCCCTGGATCCCCCATTACAAGGAAACCTACAAACAACACCAAAGTAACAATTGAAATTCCAACCGCAACCCCATGATCAAGACTATTGCAAGAATTCAGGCTAGAAAAGGAAATACTAGAGAACCGTCGCCAGAACCCTCCAAACACCATACCTAGGATCAAAAGAAGCCTAAACCCTAGTGTTGCAATGAACCACTCCAGAGTCCACCGCTTGAACCCTCACCAACACTGACATCCACCTACAACCGGATCCCAATCACCAACTCCACGATGAAGAGACAGCAAGGACCAAGAAAAAACTAGTTACAACCCCCTTAGGGACAACTCCGGCACGAAGAACCACCGAAGAGGAACCACTCGTTGGAACCCTAGCTCTCCCTCTCTCCACCCATGAGATCACATGAAGTAAATTCTCAATAACTAAATTAAATTAAATTTATTTGTGACTACATTTAAATGTCATTTTAGCAGGTATATTAATCTATACCATTAATGTTTTTTTTACTGCCCAGATTTAGTGAGGACATTGCAAGAAAAGGTCCACGCTAAGTCCTCGCCAATACAGTTCCTAAACTATGAATAGCGAGGACATTTCCTTACAATGTCCTCACTAATGCTGGAATGACGACAGACTCGTTACATATTTGGCAAACACTCAACGAAAATATTGCGAGGACATATTGAGGACATAACAAAGATATTGCGAGGACTTTATTCCTCGCAATCTCCTTCCTAAAATAAAACGAGCACATTACGAGGATACATCTTTGCAAAATGTATTTAACGAGATAATTTTTTCCATGGACAAATTGTCCTTACAATTTCTTTGCTAAGTTCTTTAACGAGGCTTTAGTAAAGAAATAGCAAAGACTCTACGAGGAACTTTGTTCTCGCAAAATCTCATTTCTCTTATAGTGTTGTTTATAAATATTGAGGAGAAGCTCGTGCCTCCATATGATTATAGGGTTACTTTTCTCGATTATAATATGTTATTAGCACACTCTTGGAATGAAAAGACTGATAAGTGGTTATTCTCCTACGTTTTCTAAAGTTTTAGAATCGTTTCTCCACAAAAGTCAACCATTTTTACACATAGATAAGAGAAGACAATAGTTCTATCCTCTTTTTTTGCATGAAAATCAAAGAAAATAGATGTTTTTTTATCATATGGTTTTTCATTGTATTTTGGGTCTTTTGTGGTAATTTTGGGCCCTTTCAAGCCATTTTTAGGCATTTTTTGACCATTGTTGGCCATTTTCCAATGCAAGCCTTTTCTAGTCACTTTTGGTCGTGTTTCGACCATTGTAGGCTTTTTCCGACTATTCTTAGCTATTTATGGTGACCTCCAACAAGCTTTGCCTGTAGTTGTCGGCCACAAAGGTTGCGACGGTGGTCCCCTGTAACATCTGGGCCTAATTATCCATTTTGTTATAAACCATGTAATTAATTGTAATATTTGAATATGATTTACTAATAGATAGTTTTATATGATTTGTGGTCATTTTGTGTGTCTCCCTCTCTGTATGGTTGGATTTGTTGCTTCCCCTGGTTGTGTGGTTCTGGGGTTGTGCCCGGATGTGTGGGACCTAGATTTAACTTCGGTCAAGTAGGGCACAGTGCCTCCACTCACGAGCCTTTCTTCCTCACCTTTCTTCTTCCTTCTTCCCTGCTCGCATGTGCCTTGATAGGGAACTCGTGCTCGTCCCGTCCCCTCCGTTGCCAAGATGGTGGGGCTAATAGTCGATGGGATTCTTGGAGGAGGAGGAGATATAGATGAGGTGAGGGGAAGGGAGCAGAGGCATTGGTTACGAGGAGCTTGAGGAGAGAGAGAAAGTTGGACGCACGCTAGAGGCTAGAACTTGTCGGAGGTGCGCCATGAAAAGAGAGAGAGCTCGCCAAAGTTGCTTGGGCTCATCAGAGGAGGTACGCGACTCCCCCTTCCCTATTCCTCGTTTCATGTTTAGGTTTGATGGCATATGCATGAAAATGGCATAAATCATGATAAAAATCATAGAAAAATCGTGAATGTGTTGCAGATTGAATGATTCACTTGTGTATGTGAAGATCATGCCAATTTGTGGTGTTTTCCGTGGGTTTTTGTAAGAAATTTGAATGCATGCCTAAATGGGTTTTAATGAGCTTCATGCCTTCTTGATTTTATTGTGGAAAGCGTGCTTAATGGATTTGAATGATATTTGTCCCAAATGGTAGTAGACTTAGAGCTCTACCTTTGGTGGTTTTAGTGTGATTTATGATTGGTCGGAGATGAATCCGTCGAAGACCCCAACTCTAACAAATGATTGGCTAGGGCTCAGGGAATGTTTTCTGGAAACGAGTATTTTGATATGCCGATTTGTGTTTGGCATGCCGTTTTGCTATCAGTATTCGATTAAAATCCTAGTTTCGATCGATCGAAATGTGTCGGTCTACCGTTTCAAGGGATTTCGGTCGACCGAAATGTTTCTATCAACCAAAGTAAGGATTTTCAAACGACCAAAGTCCAAGTTCCAATCGACCGTTTTGAGCATTTGATGCCTAGTTTGATCTGTCAATCTAGTTCGGTCTGTCAAACCAAACTCCAGGTCCATATGCTTAAATGTGTTGTTAATGTTAATCTCAAGGATTTAAATAATGGATTGGCATGTGTTAATGATGTTTCCCATGTAGAAGGCATGGAGGAATGTGGAATTTAATTAAATGAATTTGAGTGATGGTTTTACGTGATTTCTGGGCATGAGAGCCATTCAAAGTTGAAATGCTTTAATGATGTTTTAAGCATGTATTAATGATAGTGAAACTATATAAATGACATGAGATAAATATGTGAATGTTTTCAAGATTAATGGGGTTTTTATGAGAAAAACCCTAATGTTTATGAAAGTGAATTGTGTGTTGTTCTGGATCAACGTAGTGATAAGGTAATACTGATAAGGGTTGTGGACCCCAATGAGACTAGTTAACCTAAGGGTGGTTGTCGAGGTTTTGGATCCACGAAGTTGCGTGGTTGTCAGGGTTTGGGGGCGGTTGAAAGAAACCAGGTTACTCCCATTTGAGACTGTGTTGACCAGCCTTGGGAATGAGTACCGGATGCAAGGACACTTGTAGGGCGCCAAGAAAGGCATATCTCCGTGCATGTTAAATAAATGAGATTGAGGCCTGTTGGCCGGGACGATCGTCCTCCCGCACGGGGAAGGGTACCGCGGCAGTGCAGGTTGGTGAGGTTGGTGCCTCGCTGTTTGCTTGTGGCCTGGTCTCCTCTTATCAAGGTGACACTAGTGATTTGTGAATGATATTTGTGTGTTGTAGTTTTAGGCTAGAAATGGTTTGTGTTTGGCTTATAGATTTAGCCAACTTCTAACCAAGATAAGTTATGATTTTGAACCAGTTGCCAACTAAGTGTAGATTTACTGTTTTGGGCCATGTGTGGCTTTACTACTTTGGACTGGGTCTGGTCGAGAATGTGATTTCTCGAGATGCATAAAAGATTTCAAAATGCATTGATTTATAAAAGAAAAAAAAATTGAAAAAGGCATGGTCTTGGGAAAGGGATTCCCAAGGATTTCTGATTTTGGAATGAATTCCAAGTTTCTATGAACTAGTTTTGAGTAAATACCAAGGAATCTAGTTTTGGTTTTGTTTAGCTGAGATAAAAAACTTTCTCGTAGTTTTTGGGGGTTTTTGCTGTGGTTTTTCACGTGGTCGCATACTGGGTGACTTAAATGTCATTCATGTGTGTTTTGTTATTTTTGATTTTGGTTTTTCAAGTGGGTAACTGTTGGAGTCCAGTCTGGGTTCCGGTGCTCGAGTTCCAGAGCCACTAGCTACACGTCATTCTTGGATAGTTATTTTAATTATTTAATTAGTATAATTGGGTTGTGATGCTATTTTAATAGTGTGACCATGCCAACCTGGGGATCCGACACTGAGTCGCACCAAAGGGAGGAGATCTCTGCCATGCCAAGATGGTGAAGGCACAAGATAGGATAAAACGAAAAAAAATAGAGTCGCCACCTAGTCTTTTAAGGGAAAGACGAGGAAAAACACAAAGAATGGGATGCATGAGATGCAAATGTGAAGGCCAGATGTCTGCTAACCAGAGGATGAATAAGGATTCCTATTACGCACGAGGAAAGTGTTAGGCACCCCCGTACGTCTGAGAAACTCGGTCTTTAATTTCTAGTCTAATTCGCTTGCTATAGGCTGGATTAATGCTTACTATGCCTAGATCGTGCTCTGAACGTGCTAATAAGAATGCCAAGACAAGAATGGATGGATGTGCAAGGTGATATGCGAGAACTGCAAAGAAATCCACATAAAATATCGCAATTATGAAAAATGACACGACAAAGAAAATCACATGAAATGACATGGTTCTTGGTGAGAATGGCTCGAAAAATTATACAAACCTCAAGAAAGCCAAAAATGCAACCAACTTAGGTCATCGGAGTCAAATAAAACATCGCGGAAATCAAGATGGAAAAACTGCAAAGAAGTCTGCATAGAATAGGTAAACCGTGAAGCGTGAAGAAATTCACATAAAATGACAACGTTTTTGTAAAGAAAGGCTCAGCAAATCACACCAGCGTCAAGGGGATCAAAAATACAACAGACCCAAATCATTAGAAGCGTAGAAAACACCATGGAGATCTGAATGGGAAAATTGCAAAGAAACCCACATAAAACAAACAAACGACGACATACAAAGAAAATCACATAAAATGATAATGTTTTTGGAAGGAACACCTCGGAAAACCATACTAATATCAAAAAGATAAAAAGTAGAGTCAACCCAAGTCCTCGGAATCGTGAAAATCAAAAAAAAAATCGCAAATGGGCCAATGTGGGCCTTTCGGTCAATTCGTGTACGCCCTCGGGCTATGAAATCCAAATCAAATCGAGAAAATTCAAAACGTAAGAGTAAAGAAAATCAAATCGAATCTCGGATAAGGGACTCCGAAAACAAAGCGAAGAAAAATCCACGAAAGAAACACATGAGATGCAGGCTTACTAAAAAAGGATGGACTGATACGCAAATGCAACAAAAAGCTATATAAAATGCATGAATGTGTACCCAAGTGTGTAAAAAGTGCTAAGGAGTGACTTGGACAATAATTATGCAAGACTGAGTGCAAAAACTAACATGAAGATGCATGCATTGGTGGCACAGGGGCCATTTGGTCATTTTAACGGCCAGCTGTGATAAATGCATGTATAGGGATGATGCATGGTCTAAGATATGCCAAAATGTATGTCAAATGTCAAGAAAATGTTATTTGCAAGAAAATTTGAAAAGGATAAGGTCTTAAAAGCAATAAACAATGTAAACACTGTAAAAGACAAGTACCAGGATCAAAATGTAAAATTCACAAAAAAGGTGAGAATTTGGATCAAAATATATTCAGTGACTTCTATTCTAATGTGTATATGATGGATCTAATGTGAATGTGGCACTAAGATGTGTGAAAATTGCACCTTGATAATTTACTAAAACTCAGGATCTAATGTGCAAAATTCACACATAAGTGCAAATGTGATTAAAAATATGAAACTAAATATTAATTCACAGTGAAAACATGATTTTTAAATGGAACCTATGATTAAATGCAAAATATGAAATGCAATAGGTGGGAAATATCAAAAACCTATGAGACAACAATTAAAATCCTAAATGATAGATTTAAATTAATCTAAGGGTCTGGATGCAAATTTCCTATGCTCAGGGATTGTATGTTAAGTACTTAGGTACTTATATGCAAAATTTCTGGGCCTGAATGTGATAAAACTTAGGCTTTTGTGTTGATCAGTGTAATTATGAGGTTTGTTAGGATTTAGGATGCAAATTTTCCAAGAATAACTCATTTAAAAACTCTCTGGGCTTGTTGCAAAAACTCAGGACCTAAATGCAAAGAAATCATGATCTCAGGGGCTTAAGTATGATAAGGCATGCATGAATAGAACTAAAAATGGGATTAAACATAAAATAAGATAAAATGTGCAATATTTACAATGCAAGTTTTAAAAAGGAAAATACAAGGGTCAAAGAATAAATTCCTGGGACCTAATTACAAAGAAAACATGCATGCAGGGGTTTAAAACTAAGGAAACACATGCTTACAGGACTAAAAATAAAAGTTAAAAGAAACAGGGTAAAAAATGCAATGTTTAAAAGAATAATAAAAGAAACAAAAAATTATTCAAAACCACAGGGACTTAAATATAAAAAAGCAGGACCTAAATGGAATAGTCTAAGGGCCTAAGAGGAAAATCCTAAAACTAAAGGACCTAACCTAAAAATCTCCCCTTCGAAGATCACTACCGGATCGCCAGAGTCTCCGCTCCGACGTGTGCTCCAGCGATGACTCAGCGGCGGTCCAGCGGCGGAAGAAGGTGGACGACGGTCGGGGAAGCTCGAGGGCAATGTGGCGGAGATCTCTGACGGGTTGGACAAGGCTGGGGAAGCCTGGATGCTCTCCCCACCTCTAGCTCCGGCGAGGTGGTCTGTCGGCGTCGGGGAAGATGACAGCGAGGTTGTTGGTGGTGACGCAGCTACTGGAGCGGTGCGGCGAGTGCCGAGAGAGTTTCGGGGAGTCACAGCGAGGCTCTGGGAAGCATCGGCGTGGACCAAGATAGCCTGAGGTGTCCCTCCATCCCCTGCATCAGTGACAAGCACGACGGAGGTGGGGCGGCACTCTGAGGGGTGTGGCGATGGCGTGGCGGTGCGGAGGAATTCGTGGCAAGGCGGCGAGGCTCCCTGAAGCGATGATCTGGAGCTAGTGTGACTGGAGAGCACAGGAGCTTCTACGACGGAGGATCGTCGGTCGACAGGTAACGGTAGTGTCCTCAGGCACAGGGGAGCCAAAGGAATCCCCTCCTGAGCGACGGGGCTCAGGGAGGAAGAGGAAGAAGAGGGAGGAGTGGCCCCGGGGGCCTCACCTCAATCCAGGAGGCCAAGGGCCTCGCCGGCGACAGGGAATCCATCGCCGAAGGGGGGTCTACGGTGTGTAGGGGGCGTATCCTCGCCGCAACACGATCCAGGGTGGTTCACTAAGCCTAAGGGGACCTAAGCCAAAAGAAAAAAATTGAACAAAGAGAAGGGGACTACCTGACTGGAAGGTGTCTCTCCCAGAAGCTTGTCGACGGTGCTCCTCTGGTTACTCCAGCGACGGTGGCTGGAGTTCTAGGTTGCGAAAAGGAGTTGAAGGAGTTGCTCTGGATGTGTGGAAGGATGCTGGGTCTCTAGGGTGGATTGAGGGCTCGCTTTTTGGGGGCTGAATCGCGCTTAAAGAGGCTAAAAGAAGATGGAAGCCAGGATCAGCGGCGAGTCCCTTTTAAACTCCGACGAGCTTCTTCTAGAGCCACCGATCCCCCTCCTCAGGCGGGCCAGCACCGTTGGATGAAGCGCGTGTTGGAGGAGGAAAGACCGGAGATCACGGAAGATCGAAGAGGGACAGTTGTTGATTGGGATTTGACACCAGAGATCTCGTCAGAAAACTCGAGCTTCCACCAGCAGTGAAGGCTTGCTGGAATTATTTTTTCAGTTTATAAAGTTTGTGATTGAAGGGGTATTGGGCCTCGCAATTGGGCTTAGGGCATTTTCGTTTTTTTTGCTTTGTTTTAGGATTTTGTTTTTAAGGTTTTTAATAGATTTTGGGCTTTAGATTTAGGCTTTTTATTTATGTTTTATAATTTTAATTAAATTTTTGATTTTGTGATTTAAGGTTTAATTAATTTGTTTTAAATTAGGGTTTTAATTATATTAGGTTTTATTGTTTTGGGATTTTTAGGGATTTTAGGGTTTTGATTCTTTAATTTTTTGATTTTGTTTAATTAGGGTTTTAATTATTTTAAGGTTTTTTAGGGTTTTAACTATTTTAATTTTAGGGTTTTGGATTTTAATTAAGATTTTGAATTTAATTAGGTTTTTTTTTTTGGATTTTAGTAAGGGTTTTTTAGTTTAATTAGGGTTTTAGATTTTAATTTAGGGGTTTTAGACTTTAATTAGGGTTTTTATTTGATTAATTTGGATTTTAAGTGGATTTTATTTAGTTTTGACTTGAATTAGGGTTTTTATTTGATTAATTAGGGTTTTCACTTTATTACTTGGATTTTAAGTGGATTTAAGTGGATTTTATTTAATTTTGACTTTAATTAGGGTTTCCACTTGATTAATTGGATTTTAAATAGTTGAAATGGATTTTATTTGATTTTGTCTTTAATTAGGGTTTTTATTTGATTAATTTGGATTTAAGTGGATTTTATTTAGTTTTGACTTGAATTAGGGTTTTTATTTAATTAATTGGATTTTAAGTGGATTTTATTTAGTTTTGACTTTAATTAGGGTTTTCACTTGATTGATTTGGGTTTTAAATGTTTTAAATGTATTTTGTTTGGTTTTAATTTTGATTAGGTCAGAGTGGACTGGTGTGGACTTGACTGGGCTTGTGTGGACTTGAGAGTTTTGGTGGAGCTAGGGTTTAGGTTTTAGGTTTGAAAATTAGGGTTTTGATGGTCGCAACCAGAGCATCTTTCCAGAGGAACCTGCTGCCAAGTGACTTCAAAATCGAGGTGTCTACAGATAGCGTGCTCGAGTTCAGGGCATTAAACCCCCCTTCCTCTTGAGAGAAGCCCATTGGGATTTTCCCATTATTGTTATTACATTTTAGTCCTTACAATACTAGTTTATTAATTCTAGGTCCTATATAATATTTTTTTAGAAAATATTTCTAATTTTCCAGAATTAATAAATATATCATGAAGTTCTCTATTTGTTGCATATCAGTACATTTATATTCAAAAATATAGTGCAAGTCTAAACTACTTGTGCTTTGATGTTATTGCATTTTTATAAAGCATGTTTTATGGTAATTAAGACTAAAATTTTGAGAATTAATATATTGAAAAGTTACTTTATCTATATAATTTTTGTGGATTTTTTTGTTAAATAGATAAAAATCACATTGCAAAATACATTTAAGAACAAATTGGACTTACATGTAACATTTTTTATTTTTATGATATCCATGCTATTATGAAACATGTTGTCTTGCTTTTATTATGTTATAAAATTAATTTAGCATGATTACATTTATCTTTAGCAAAATTAATCTAGTTTCTCTATGGAATTATGAAATACTATATCATGAACTCTTGAATGTAGCATCCACATGAGATCACAACCACCTTCATGAACACCTGAAGATGGAATACCTTACAGTAAAGCACTTAGCAATTCTTTGGAAGAAACTAAAGGAACGTTACGAGTACCAGAAAACTGCAATCCTCCCACAAGCTTATTACAAATGGACGCAACTTAGATTCTAGGATTACAAGTTAATTGCTAAATACAATTAATAAGATCACCTCACATCTGTAGTTGTGTGATGAAAAGGTTATCGACTCTGACACATTGGAAAAGTTGTTCACTACTTTCTACAAAGACAATCTCATTCTAATGCAGCAATATCAGGAGAGAAAATTTGAGAAATATTGTGATCTTTTGTCTTGTTGTTTGTTGCTAAGAAAAATAGAGAACTACTTCTAAAAAATCACAATTCTCATCCAACCAAATCTGCTACAATGTCTGAAGCACATGGAACATCATCCCAAAAGGGTGGAAAAGTTAGTATTGGAAGAACAAAAATTCTAGTAGGGAAAAAAAACTTTGCTGAGAATAAAAATTATAATAGATCTAGCAAATCTCAACCAAAAGGCAAAACAAAATTTAACAATACTTAGTGAAGGAGTGAAAATGAAAATAAATCATCTCATCAGCCCTAGAAGGACTATGCAGATAAATGCATCAAATGCAGCATAACTAGACATTAGTCTCGCATTAGTAGGACATCAAAATATTTTTAAAACCTCTACCAGGAACGCTTGAAGCACAAGGACAAAGCCACCACTATTCAGACTAACTTTACTATTTCTAAAGCTTCAGTTAGTTTCACCACTAATGATTTCGCCAATTATGATCTACTTAATTGTTAGATATTATTTTCTATATTTCTTTAGATTATAACGGATGTTTATGTTATTTCTTTTTGTCCCAAACCTCTGCATTTTCATTTTATGTCTTAAACGTATCAAACTGTGTTTAATGTTTATTTTCTTTTTGGATATTTGCATTTTATTAAAATAAGTTCTTTATGATTATTTCCATTATTTTAGAATAAATGCTTAAATCTATTACATGTCTAATAGATAGTGCTACTACGCAAGGACTTGACCTTCTTCGAGGATATTTCTCCTTTTGAAACTTGTGTGAAAACAATATCTAGAATGTCTAGAATAATAGAAGAGTCAAGTCAAACAATTATATTCCTTCTAAATAAAACCAAACTCTACATTAAGGAGGCTTTACTCTATCAAAAATCACAGAGAAACTTGATTAATTTCAAGAACATCTGTGCTAACAGATATTACATTGAAACAAGTGATAAAGATAGGAAAGAATCTCTTTTTATAATTTCTTGATCCTTAGAAGAGAAAGTAATTCTAAAAATTCTCCCAACACATTTCTCTAACCTTTATCACACCATAATTTATAACTTAGAAGCACATGCCTTAGTCAATCAAAAGTTGTATGACCACTTAATGTTTATTTTATATATAGCATGATTGCCTTAGACATCCAAGATCAACTATGATGCTATGGATAAAAAGGAATACATATGGACTTCCTTTGGAGAACCAAAAGATCCTCCAACGTGGTGATTTTCCATACTCCAGTTGCTCAAAAGGTAAATTAATTACTAGACCTTCACCACTCAAAGTTAACATTGAATCATCATCTTTTCTAAAGAGAATTCAAGGAGATATTTGTAATCCTGTTCACTCCCCTAGTAGACCATTTAAATATTTCATGGTCCTCATTGATCCATCTTTTAGATGATTTCATATATGTCTTTTCTTGACTTATGATCTAGCATTTGTAAAATTATTAGCTCAAATTATAAGTTTTCAGGCATTTTCAGGCATTGAAGTTAAACATCTTGTAACTAACGTAAACACTCAAAATGAGTTGGCTGAGTCTATTATTAAATTACTTCAATGGATCACTAACATACTTCTAATGAAATCTCATTTATCAATGATAACATAGAGACATGCTATATTACATCTAACATTTTTTATCCATTCCTACTAGGTCATAAATAATTTCATTGATGCAACTTGATCATAGTCTATCCCCAAACATTTTCAATTTATAGATTTTTGGTTGTGTCATTTATGTTCCAATTGTACCACCACAAAGGACAAAGATGGGACCTCAACATAGACTTGGCATCATCTGCAATCACTTGGTCTAGTGGTGAAGCTTCTTTGTGGTTATACGACCTCCCAAAAAAACATATATTGAATTCTGTAGATACCTCAATTTTGAGCTCATTTGGCAGCAGGCACCTCCGGTTGATGCTCTGATCGCGACCACCAAAACCCTAGCTCACACAAGCCCAATTAGGTTAACACTAGCCCACATGACCCAATAAAACACTAAAACCCATTAAAATTCACTGAAAAATAAATAAAACACTTAATCCAGCTAAAATCCACTTAAATCAACTTAAAATT